>QANX01000256.1:0-12974 GCA_003254975.1 Ochetophila trinervis
TGTATAATTTAATTACACCAAAAAAAAATCCAATGAAAATTAATCGAATGCAATTCAATCATAATAAATATTTGAAAAATTATCTGCACTCACTAATCAGATATGTGCTCTTGCTGGATCTCCGAACCAGTTCTCAACTATGCAAGAATGCCTAAACTAATTCACCAAAACAAAATTTTAATTACCAAAAAATTAACCGAAAGATCAGGAGAGTTCCCTGAGTTCCTAATTACATAATTAAAATATTAATTATTAAAATTGTCCTTCAATTTTAATAATTACAAAAATGCCCCTATCGGCCACATACCCAAATTTGAAAATTTTTTATTACTCCAAAATTGACTGAAATTAACTATTGTGTTAGGTTACCCAGGCCTATAGGAATCTAATTGAGACTTTGATTTCAATCAAATTCATTTCGTGACAGTCAAATTTTGATCTGCAAATTTGACCCTGATCGAACTCAGACATTTCTTAAATACAAGTACCCATGCTACAATTTATATACCAAAATAAAATTGAGCATACAAAGATTGCATTGGTACATTCAATTTGACAGAATTTTGTCACCGGTGACATATTTAAGCTCTAAAAATCAATGGGTTAAGCCAAAGTTGCATTTTTACGAATTCGACCTAATTTAACCCAAAGCTCGGCATAGATGGTTTGCCCGTAACTCTTTGAAACTATTGGAACCGGCGATGACGTCCACTCGCCGCCGTTCATTTCGCTAGAGAAAGAGAAGTCTAAGAGAGAAAGTGGTGTTAGTCAGCAGGGAAAACAACTACGATGGCAAAGGGAAACCTCAAATTAGCTTCATCGATACGAGATAAAGCTTTTGGGGTCACTACGCCAAAAACCCTAATAGGCGACGCAAAACTAACGTCGCTAATTGTAAACGGCGACGTAAATTCATGTGTCGCGGAAAGGGGAGTCGCCGAAAGTACAAAAACATTCGCGACGTCCAAATTGCGTCGCCGTAAAATAAGGATTAAGGCGACGCATGGCGTCGCTGATAACCGTTATACANATTAAGGTTTTTGGCGTAGTGGGTGCATAGTGCACCCAAAAATTTGATGCGTATCGTAAGCACCAAATTTATAATACTGAAATTATCATTACGGTAATAATGGCATGTTCAAGTTGATCCCATAGGGATTATTAATCAAATTAGTTCTATTCTAATTAAAACAAAATTAAAAAGACAAATTGGGAGTTTCTATGTATAGCAAAATCAACTGTTAAAGACAAAAAAATTAAAATTAAGAAAATAACAATTAGAGAAAATCTTGGACCAAAATATCTTCTTTTAGTAAATTACAAGTGATCACAGACACGAAGATATCCAATTTAAACATTCAATATTGAGTTAAATAAATAGCACGACTAATTTTATCATAATTCTCACACAATTAATTGATTAAGATACGATCATAAATTAATTTTAATTCTGAAATAACTAACAATAACATGATTTAAATCAATTGAGAAAATCATTAAAAATAAGAGCAACCAACAATAAGCAAGGCTTACAAACTTTGTAACATTTTAATCTATTTTACGTTCTTCTAGGATGTTAACAAAAAAATTCTCATAATCGTCAAAATCCTATTACTACCAATTATTAGAACATTCAATACAATTGAACTCTAATTAGCAATTACCCAATTCACAAATAATTATAATGAATCCAAGTTATAATTAAAGATAATTGAATAGGTAACAAATATAATAAAATAATACAAATTGAATAAATAAAATTGAATTAAAATATAAAAATCAAGTCTCACACCTTGTAATTTAGTAATGAAAAATACTTCTACCCAAAAGAGAGAATTAGCTCTTCATAATATTGTTTAAAACCTAAATTTGAGTTAATGTCTCTCCAAAATTGGCTCCGCCCTTTTACAACAATGAGTAGACCTATTTATACTAAAATCTAAAGTTAAAATTGATAAAAAAGCGCATAACAATTGGTTTGCGCCTACCCAGGCGCCTGGTATCGAGTCTGGGCTTCTTTGCTTTTTGGAGCATGGTGTGTACTACCAATTTCTACTTATTTATGATTTTGCCCATTTTTCTTCATTTTCTTCTCTTTAGGCTCAAATCTACCTAAAACATAAAAAAACACAAAATTAATCTATTTTAAATGAATAAAACATACTCAAATCAAGTATTAAAGTATATAAAACATATATAAATTGTATCACATCAGTGGTACACCACTATCCGTCAAGATCTAAATAAGAAAGTGGCTGTCCAAAGTGATTTTCTGCCAACTTCGAGCTCAGATCTAGCCGGCTTTCCAACAACAAAGTTGATACCAACGTGAATCTTGTCGTGAGAGCTTTTCAAAGTTACCAATAACTCATTCTAACTCATCTAGATTAGGGAGATATGGAGGCGGGAAAATGGCTCAATGGAAGAGAAATCTCTCAGCTCTCACTTTCTCTCTCCCTAAGTTTTGTTTTAAGACGATGAATAGTAATTTTACCTCAGAAAACATGTAAGTGTTATCTTTTACATACCAAAATGGCTCTCAGCTAGTGACAGTTGTAACCCACTTAAATTATACCATATAAAAGGTCAAAATTATATTGAAAAGTATCATTTTATGTCTAAAAGAGCTACAAATAAACTTAAAGTCTGATTCAGAATTTAAGTTACAAATTTGCTCCTCCATAATTAAAAATCTACAACTCCAATTTTGGTATGCTGCCAGTCTACGGAGTCATGGTGACGACCTCTATGCTACGTATAATAAAGTTCGAGCAAAAATTTATATGGACAAAAAGTCAACATCAAACCTAAATCTCGTCAACCTAGTCCAATTTTACAAACAAACAACATGAGAAAATTCGAGTCGTCAAAGTGAGTTTCAAAATCTCTTTTTTCTAGCATTCAAAATTGAATTAATTCATGCCACGGGCTTTAGCTTTGTGTTTTGATGAAGGTAATTTTGGATTGTGTGCTAGGTTTATTGTCTTTGATTAGTCTAATACATGCTATGGCATATAAGTATTTAACAAATCATAAAAGTCATGCAGAAGATTAGTCTAGACCAGGATGAAAAAATCGATATTTTCGCCGAAATTTTGGCAAAATTTCAGTTTTTGGGAGATATGGATATTAATTTCATGTTCCAAAAAAAAATGTGAAATTTTCATAATTTTCGTTGAAATTTTCATAATTTCCACAATATTTCCATAGCAATTTCCATGGCAATTACTTCATAATTTGATCAAAATTTTCATGGAAATTTCCGTGAAAATTTTTGAAATTTTGATTGTTAAATTTTAAAAATATGGTATATTTTTATGAAATATTATAGCATTTTTTTAAATTATAATTATTTATTGATGACTTATTTTAACTAAAGTCGTATAATTAGGTGAATTGAAATTTAAAAGTAAAATTGAAACAATTAGAAAAAAATGTAAAACAATGATTATGATTTAAAAAAAAATCATTTTGACATAAATTTTCAACAAGTTAAANAAGAAATTAAAAAATTATTTGATTAAGAATTTGATCCAACAACAATCTTCGATGCTACCATAGATGATAGTGATGAAAAGGGTAACCAAGTATATTAATGGAATAAACCAGTGCATTTAGATGATAAAGAAAAGAACCCTAACCCAAAAATTGCTTTACAAGCTGAAGAAGTAAGCTCTAGTATTGTTGATTCTTTTGAAATGCTTATGAGACAGCCAACTAGAACTCCTAGTACTTTAGCCCCTTCCAAAAATACGAGTTCAAAATTTCAAACTATTGATAGCGACTCTAGCTCAAGTGGCGATATCAATAGATGCTCTGGTGAAGTTAGAAGTTGTTATGAAATAGAGTCACCAATTCAACAGAGATTAAGTCCATTCACTGGTGAAGAATATTACACTCATGCAACTCAAGATGAGGATCATTGAATTAGAGAAGGTGGGCCAGGAATTGGTGCTATAGAAAAATATTATACGCATAGAGAAAGGGGTACAATAGAAATATCACAACAAAAAGAGTAGTCTTTTTCTATAAATTTTAGATCAATAAGGATTGAATGAAAATATAACCCTTATTTAATGGATGATTATGGAATGTCATCAAATAACAACTCATGGATACATTTTCAAACTCAAGCATCAGAGGTTAGCAGTTATGAACATAGTCAATCAATGTCATATTCATATCATGACTATCAGCAAAAACAATCACTTGAAATATTAGATCCATATAGTTGACATATTAACAATTACATGCAAAATTATCAAGGAGATGTGCCTTTTGATCAATATTTCTCTCAATACACAACTAGAAATGAGAATGAAGAAGAGAGTGAAAATTTTCAACCACCAAGAGAGTGAATTATTTTGATTAATGAATAATTTATTACTTAATTAATAACATTTTGTTCCTGACAATGAGTGCTATAAATATCTTAATTATGATAAATATGATTTCCACTCAATATTTTTTTAATTTTTATAGTTAAATTGATAAAATATCTAATAAATAAGCATATTCTGAATTTCATTAAAAATTTCTATATTTTTTTATAAATTTCCGTAATTTCTTTCATATTTTTATCGATATCGATATTTCCATCGATAGTTCTGTATTTTTGACCTTTGATATTTCATTCAATACTGATATTTTCATCATTGGTTAGCAATTGATTTGTACTGGTTTAATATGCCCCTGACTTGTTAAAAAATTAAGCTATTTTAGATTGTGCATAAAAACTTATCAGTTTCTTTGCTATATTTCTTCTATATATGATGTGAAAAACTTGTAGCTAACTATTATTATATTATATGGAAATTCCAAATTTGTATTCAACAATAAATTCGTCATAAACAGCTGAAATTAATCATATCTTATGTGAACGAGCTAACCATTTGTTTTATTCAGCTCCGATAAATTGGCAAGTATATACTATTATGAACTATGTGCAATTAAAGTTTGGTGATTATTTTGTTTTTTTTAATATAAATAATCATATTCACGTATTTATTCAATTAAGAAGTTGAAATATATCTGGATTCCAAAAAGGAAAGTATATTCTGAAAAGGTTGTTTCGTCGGTGATAAATAGCATGAAATGATTAGCAGGAGCAAGTTGGGCAAATAGATCCAACAAAGGAAGTTAAATTTATGATTAAGCAGAAAATGTTTATGTTAAATTATCCACCTTGCCCTGTAATTGAACCACATTTTCCATCATCTTTATGACTTGAAGGGGGCAAATTAACTGTCTTGGCATAAGTTTTAACGAGTTCATAATTACTCTGATATATATCATGCATTCATGTGGTTTTGATTTTTAATTTTAATATTTATTTCTTATTATTTATCGATGAGCTTTACCATACCACATTATTTATATTAGCAATGTTATATGCACTAAATTACATTTTTGTATAGTAGTAGTTTATCAATAATTAATAATATTTATAATCATAGAAGATAAATTAATATCATTGGAAACTAAAAATTTAATTAATAAATTTGAGTATATTTACAGATGAAAAAGAAGAAGTTGATATTACACCTGACATATACAGTGAGTCATGTGCCATTCAAACAATAATTGGAAAAAAAGAATGATTGGCGATTCTGAATATATCCATCATGTTGGAATCCAATGCCAAGTGGCTTCAATCAATTTTCTGACTTCAAATCCAGCAACATTTTTATCAGACCAGTAAATAGTTACGATGTCCATCGGTTTTTTGCCGTCACTAACAAATTAATGAGTTATAGCCATATCTTTGGCTATTGGCTATACGTATAAATATATATTTATAAACAAAATGTATTTCAATATTTCATTGCCCCGTGTAAAGGAACTTTAATGAAACATACATAAAATTATTCTTGATTATAGAACATATACGTATTTATAAAGGTATTCTGAAAGTGGATTCCACAAGGGCATATGCTTTCGAGCTACTTGATAACTTAGAAAATAACCAGCTAGTTTCTACCATTTTTTGTTGAGTGAATAAGACAGCGCAAATCGGATCTAACAACTGAATAGTATGTTATACATCATATAAACATATATCATTTTTTATTATTAACATTTTCGTAATACATAAAATATATTTTCAAAGAGATATATAGATTTTGTAAACTATTTGCGAATAGAAGCATATGATCACATAAGAAGCAAAAATATTAAGAGAAAATCACTCTGAAATCTCATTATTTCTGTTTTTCTCCTGAAAATAATTAATATTTCCGCAGATATAAGTGTACGGAATTATCTAAAAATTCTGTTCTATTGGAGGCTAGAAATCAACATAATTACAGGCTAGGCTACAAAACCTAGCCTCCTAACATTTATTCTTGTATTTTAATTACCTCATAAATATGTATCTTAATTACCACATAATATGTCTTAATTACTATATAAATGAGTATCTTAATTGCCACATAAGTTGATTTGGTATAGTTTAAAAATTCTAAGGTTTAGACTCTTGATCAACAATTTCCTTGTTGGAGAGCATAAATCCAACAGCTGCCACATAGATACAAGCAAATTAATTTACTGTGCAATGCAATGCTCTCAATCTCTCTCATAACACATTCAGCTTATATATCTCTCTGTGTGTGTGTATATATATATATATATTGCTGTAAACCCGAAACAGAGAGAGATTTGGCAATTGGCATTCCATATATAATATTATAAATTTATAGGTTCAAAATTGATGAGAGGGGTATATTTATCAAAGAATGAGACAGTGATAATTAGAAATTTGGGTGACAAATTGGCCAATTATTGAATGCAAAGAGGTAAAGATTAGAGAAAGAAGATTGACTTCAAGTAAAGTGCTATCCTAACAGAACTATTTTATTATTAGTAATATTATTATTTTAATAAAAAGGAACAAAAATATGAGTATATTTTAGACCTACAGTGCTTCTCTTTATTCTCCACCGGTGTCCTTTCAAGTGGTATTTGGTGCGTTGTCTTTGTCGTTTCGGATAATTGAAAGCACTAGTCATCCAGAAAACCTATTTTATGCTAACCTAATTAATGCCTTTTTTTTTTTCTTTTTTTAATGCAACTCACGAAACACTCCACTACATATCTCTAAGCATGCCCTAACTTTCCACTCCATGTCCTTTTGAGTCCCTCATAAATTAATTAATGGAAAAAATAAAAGATCAAATTCTACCCCTGAACTTGACTAATCTTAATTATTTGGTAAAAAAAAAAAATCCTTGGGCTATTGAATAAATCTTGCGTTTTCAATCGATTACTCTTTTAAGAAATCTGCCTAAGAGCTTTTAAAAAAAACATGCATGACCAGGCCGTAATATAAAATTTCTACCCCTTTTAATGAAAAGGAAAAAAAATAATCAAATTCTACCCACTTGATGAGTACTAATCTTTACTTGGGCAATTCAATATATTTTGCCTTGAAACTAATCACTCTTTTATAGGCCAATGAGCCGGTTTAAGAATTTTCGAAAAACATGCATGAGAAGGCCCCAATATCAAATTGATATCCCACTTTTTAATGAAAAAGCAAAAAATAAAATTTATAATAATAATAATAATAATAAATAAATTCAAATTCTACGCATGCACTTGACTAACCTTTACTTGGGCAATTGACCATAATGTTGCCTTGAAATTGATCACTCTTTTTAAGCCAAGAAATTATTACTTTAAGAGCTTTCAAAAAACATCCATGAGCAGGGCCTTAATATCTAATATTATATCTAGCTAGTAATTAATTTATCTCGCTGCTATAAATAACATAAGTATGCAAAAACACAATATTGCAGAAAAAAAAATGGTTTGCAAAATTATTTATATATATTATCTAAATTTTTACCTATAAATTAATTTAGAGGGCATTGTCATAATTTCCACTATATAGGTTCTTAATTAATTATACATGAATCCACTAACTTCTTTAGACCTAGTGCCACCAAAACAGAAAAGTGGTCTCCTTCATCTTTTTCTCACTCAATTTAAAAACAAAAAAGATATAAAGTTTTGCATTGTTTAAACATTTAACTGTCAATTTTCCAGTTGATTATCTCTAGATTTTATTTTTCCAGTCTAAGAAAACTCAAAGTGTTTGCTAGGAATTCATATAGATACCAGGTGGGAAGCAGTATCTATGGTCCATTATTATTGTGTCTTGACAAGAGCAAAAGAGAGCAAACAGAGTAGTACAAAGAAAAAGTTGGGTTAATTTGGGTATAGCTTAGAATGATGGGTATGATGGTTCTGAAGCAGTTCAGTTTTCTGTTCCTCCTCATTTCAGGATCACTTTTATTATCAACTTCTCTTGCAGGTGGGTCTTTTTATGTCTCTTTATTAATTTGCTGCAGCCTTTAATGCAATTTTTGTACACCCATTGTCAGAGCTTTTACAAAAGATGTTGCTAAAAACTATGTATATGCATGTGCATGCATATATAACACTCACACACACACACCCATATATATATATATATATATATATTAACCTTATTAAGTTCAAATTAATTAGTTATTAATTTTATTACCCAGAAAAATTATTTATTAATTTGCCTTCAAGGCAAACAAAGGAATTTGCCTTCAAGTATATCAAAACAACGCCTATATTAATTTGCCTTCAAGGAATTTGTCTTACAGATCCATCAGCATCAGTAAATTCCTTTGTTTTGGTAACTTGGTTTGGATTTTGATACTGATAAGATCTTTTGCTACCAAAGGATATGCTTCTTTTAGTGCAATTGCATATGATCATATAGCTTTACATATACACAGGCGTCTGCTTATAAGGTTTTTTTTGGTATAAACGTATGCTTATAAGTTATATATATATATATATAAAGTTTAATTTGTGAGATAAATGTGTATATATATTTAGAACCATTTAGAAGCGCTGGATTATGTTGCAGGCCGACATTTCAAGTCTGAAAACAAGTTTGACAAATCCGTACTTGATGCAACCGATGAGGTATGTGGTGAGGATCGAGGAATCTTTTCTTGATTATTTTCTTGATCTTAGCTAGCTTTTTTTTGTCTTTTTACTTTCATTCACTTTGGTGTGAAGGATTGAGGAGTTTTTACACATTTATAATAATTCCTTGATAAATTGGTTTAATAATCATGCATTAATACAGTACTTCGGTGAATATATAGAGAGGGATCGTTCTTATATATGCGAATCCTGAATTAGAACTAAAACTCCAGGGAACATCCTATATATATTAGCGGTAATAGGCTCCTCTATATAGCCGTTAATAAACAAAACAAATCTGTATATAACAGTCGTGTGAATATCTAACAACCATAACAAAGAATTCTTCATACAAGAATTTTCCATTACATTTATTTAAAGAATTCTTCATAAAATAATTTTTTATTACAATCAGCGTGAACGCTGAAATTATAGTGGATGTTGAGTTATATACGGATACTGAGCCGCCATATATAGTTTCAATATGTTCATGATGATTGCAGAAATTTATTTATATATATATATAACACATATGCATACAGTTTCATATTTCCCATTCAATATCATTAATTGCTCTCTTACTTGCAAGTGAATATAGTACTATATCACTATGTACCTTTTTGTTTTTTCGTTTTTGCTTAATTTTTGTGTGGTGCATAAAATTAACAATTAGCCCAAAATTTGCAAGCCAATATTGGAAACTCACATGTAAGCAGTAACTTGAACAAATTAAAGTCAGTACCAATTAAATTATTTTGCTGCAAATTAAAGTGATGGATTTGGCGTTTTCTAGTTTTGCTTTACTGGGTATTGAATTGAATTTTGATGATTGATATATGTTATTGGGGTACGTACGTAGGTGGACATATTAGGATCATTGGATCAGAAAGGAGGTGATGAGATGAGTACCACAATCCATGAAAGGCTGCTTAGGGCTAACACCAAAGACTATGGAAGATATGACCCTGCACCCGCTCTTGTCAAGCCTCCTTTCAAGCTCATACCAAACTAGCAATAGCTGGTTATTTGGCGGTCTATGGTGTTTAAATAAATTATATTTAATTAGAATATATATATATTGTATAATTATGGCATATAAATTGATAAAATACTTAGTTTTCAACCCCCCAATAATGTGTAATATATACATATATATATATATAGTTTTGTTTAGAAAGTCTATGTGTGATCTAGTTATTATGACAATAAATGCATGTTTAATTATATAGAGAAATATTCTGTACTACATGAACTGTCATTACCACATATATATACACACGAAACCTGGAAATTAATAATGAAAATATCAATACAAACGGAAATATCAAAGTTTAAAAATAAAATAAAAATAAAATATCGATATTAATAAAATTCAAAAAAAAATTATAGAAATTTATAATAAAAAAAAATATAATTTTTTTAATAGAACTTCAAAATATGTTTATTTATTAAATACTTCATCAATTCAACTATAAAAATAAAATAAAAAATTCGAGTAAAATCATATTTTTCATAATTAAAAGACTTACATCACTCATCAACAGTAACAAAATACTATTATTAAGTGATGAATTATTCATTAATTGGAATAGTAATACAAATACATAATTATTTAAATATGACTCTACAGTACCACATATAATTTCTTAGTGTTTGACCATTTTAATCTCAAATTAAGAGAAATATTAATCAAAAGACACATATGCTTAATAATTTTGCATGTAATAATTAATATGTCATCCATATGAATTTAATATTACATGTGATAGTCAATATTGCTATTGTTATGTTGTACACTAAAAGTTCATATTTTCCATTTGCACTCAACCTCCCAAATGACAAAACTCACTCATATTGTACTGCTACTCTACTTCTACTTAATAAATTGAAAGAAAAAAAATAATATGTAACAAATTGAAAACAATGATGAACAATTGAAAAATCAAAATCAAAATAATGCAAAATAATTATTACAATTTAAAAATAAAATAAAAACATTATAATTATTTTTAAAAAATAATACTAACGTTGTATCTGTACATAATATTTGAAAGCATATCATTTTAGATTTTTTTAATAATTATCAAGTAACATATTTTTATAATTTTAAAAAATTCATAATATTTTTAAATTCTAAAAACAATTAATGAGTATTTTTAAAATTTTCATAATTTTTATGAAAATTTTGACTAAATTGTGAAGAATTGACATAGAAATTTTAAAAAAATATATCATTAAAAATATCAAAAAATTTGACAGAAATTACGAAAATTATACTTATAATTTTNACTTATAATTTTTTAGAAGGCATATATCTTTTCCATGGCATGGAAAAAATGAAATTTCATAACAATTTCTTTATTTATACAGGGAAGTTCCAGATTTTTTTCATCTAAATCAAATATGTACGACTGACTTTGCACGTTGTCTTTGTAATTTTTCCAAAGACAATGGGCAAAATCCGTGGTATATAACTGTCTTGGATGAAAAAAAATCCAAAACTTTCTAGACCCAAGATGACATGCACTGTTTTGGCCCGTCATCAAAAATTATCATCAAAGACGATGGCCAGAAAAGCATGTTGTCTTTGTGCCAGCGTGCGTTTTTTTTTTTATCAAGTTAATTTATATACATAATAATATATAAAGGGATATATACGTACAAATGCTCTTGCAATTTCAATGTGTATTTGTTTCTATTTTGGAGTGATTTTTGAAATGTCTAAAATTGATTTTAAAATATATTTTTTAGAGCGTTTGGTTATAAAATTAGAATTGTTTGTTATTATTCATTTTTTTTTTAGTAAATAGAATTGCATAGGAGCTCAAAAAAAACCCCAACAAGGGCTACACCTCAAGAGAAGAACCCAGACTGTCCAACAAAGCTTAATTCAGGAAGCTGTTTTGGATAAAGGTAGAACAGCTAGAAGAAAAATAAAAGACAGAAGTAGAATTAAGAGAAGATCTAGTGAATCCCGAAAATTCTATTTAAGAGTCCAATTAAAACTCTTAAATCACCTGCGGATTAACATTAGGCTATGGCAAGTGTCCATCCTCCATGGGATTGCGAGTCCAGCACCTGTTTAACGACCAAAATAGCATCACAGGACCTTAACACCTTCTGCCATCCCAAATTTTCCAGTTTCTCATATGCCCATTCAAGAGCAAAAGTTTCCGCGTCAGAAAGATAAATGCACTAGCAGAGCTTGGATTCAAAATGGATAATAATTCAATTATCATCTCTAACCACATAAGCTAAAGCAGCTTTTCCATTGATAAATCCGGCATCATCATTCACTTCGAGTTTTTGTTAACGAGTTTTGTTAATTAAAAAAAGTAAAGTTTTGTTAATTAAATTATGTGATCACGGCTTTCAGCTCTAACCGGACAGTTATAGGTTTAGACTCCGATCAGGCAGTCCTGAGTTTAGGCTTGACAGAGTAGTCCCATATTCTAGTCCAAACTGAGCGATCCCGGCTTCCAGTCCCGACCGAGCAATCCCGGTTTCCTGCCCAAACCGGACGGTTCTGGCTTTCGGCTTCTATCGGGCAGTCTCGGGTATCGATCTTATCAAGCGGTCCTAGGTTTCAACCTGACATGGCGGTACCGGGTTAAGGCTGGGATCGGACAGTCTTGGGTTCCGGCCTGAACTAGATGGTCCGGGGTTCCAGCCCCAACCAAGTAGCCCCGGATTCTGGCCCCCACCTGGCTATCCCAAGTTCCGGCCCTGACTGGGCTTTTCCGGGTATCGACCATGACTAGACGGTTTCGAGCTTTAAGGCTCCGGTCTCGACCAGGTAATTCTAGGCTCCGACCTTGACTAGGTGGTCCCAGGTTGAGGCCCTATCGAGCAATTTGTGGTCTCGATCATATATAAACGGTGTTAGTATGAGCGGTCTCAAGTTCAAGCCTTGTTCGAGTTGTTTTGTATCATGTCATTATCAAAGACAAAAAAAAATGAAAAATGAAAATGACTTTTTAAAAAAAAATTTAGGGAAATTAGTTTTT
>QANX01000258.1:0-25082 GCA_003254975.1 Ochetophila trinervis
ATATCTAAGATATTTACACGTTTTTCAAGGCTAGAGTTCTCCAAAGGTTTCTAGAGAATTCCACACATGTCTAGTTGCATGGAAAGCCTAGAATTATCCATAAGCTTCTAGAAGGTTCCACACATCTCTAGAGAACTCTTGAATTCTCCATGACCTACTAAACTGTTCCACACAATTCTAGAGAACTCCGTATGCTTCTAGAAGTTTCTACAAAACTCTAGAAAACTCTGGACCTCTCCACAAGCTTCTAGAGAATTCTTGATTTTTTCCAAGGTGTGGAGAATGCTCACCAACTGTTCGACGAAATGCCAAGCTTACGTCACCCACCAATTGTTCGATGAAATGCCAAGCTCGTGACACATTGGACCCCAACATAAGAGCCTATACCACCTCTCTTTTGTATTCAATTTATCCACCTCCAATTCCATACCAATATCGATCCCCAAGCCAAGCCCCTTGATTTTTTTGTTTCTTTCATTGAAAACCACAAACCCATTGTTCGAGATTCCGTTCGCAAACTCACTGAGCAGCGTGACTCAGCTCCACTCGCTGGGTTTGTCGTTGACATGCTCTGCACCACGATGGTAGACGTGGCTAATGAATTTGGGGTTCCTACCTACATGTTCTACACGTCCAATGCTGGGTTTCTTGGCCTCATTCTCCATCTCCGAGACTTTCGTAATAATAATAAGCTTGACATTGCTGAGTTGGAGAACGATCCGGATGCTGAGTCCCGAGTTTCTTCAATCCGGTTTCTGCTAAGGTCTTGCCCAGTGTGGTTCTGGACGAACAGACAGCAATCCATATGTTCAATTTTGGCGCCCGGTTAAAAGAAATGAAGGGTATTTTGGTCAATTCGTTTATGGAGCTAGAATCCCACGCGTTGCACTCTTTGTTGTCTACCAGTAAAACTCCACAAGTGTACCCCGTGGGACCCATTTTGAACCTGAACAGTGCTGATGCGGGTTCAGGAGGTAGGACTGCTCGGATTTCTGATATCGTCGAGTGGCTTGATCATCAGCCGGTTTCATCTGTAGTGTTCTTGTGCTTCGGCAGCATGGGACACTTGGATGCATAGCCAAGTCAAAGAGATTTCACTACGCTCGAGCACAGCGGAATACGTTTCCTATGGTCGCTTCGTCAACCCCCTCCAAAGGATAGCGGTGCTCTGCGAAGTGATTACACAGATCTTAAGGCAGTCCTGTCTTGCCCCAAGAGTTTTTTGATCGGACAACCGAAATTGGAAGGTTATAGGATGGGCCCCGCAGTTGACTATTCTGCCTCATCTAGCTGTTGGAGGGTTTGTGTCGCATTGCGGCTGGAACTCTATAATGGAGAGCCTATGGCATGGTGTGCCTATTGCCACGTGGCCACTTTACGCAGAGCAGCAATTGAATGCATTTGAGATGGTGAAGGAGCTAGGATTAGCGGTTGAAATTAGGCTTGATTACATAAGAGATTACAGTGATTGGAACGATGATGGTGCGATTGTTGGTGCACAAGAAATTTAGGAAGGGCTGAAAAAATTGATGGAGAAGGATAGTGATTTAAGAAAAAAGGTAAAAGAGACAAGCGAGAAAAGCAAGAAGGCCTTGATGAATGGTGGGTCCTCTTACTCTTGGCTGAGCCGTCTGATCAGCGAAGTCATAGACAACAAGCCTTGAAGACGGTGGATAAAATTGACCCATGGGTATTGATGGGTCAGCTAATCCAGAATGGATTCGGATTACTTTTACATCCGGTTTACCAAACAGGACTGATATCTTAATTCTCAGTTTTCTACTTTATGTTAATCGTCACCTATTGGTTTCTTTTTAATGTTGAAAAAGAATTTTGCAAATTATTCGGTTTTTTATTATTTGTTTATTTGTTATTTTTTTTGGACTGAATTTGATAAAGTATATTTGAAACATTTGTACCACATCTAATAGCTCTGTCAATTGCCAAATAAAATTATAAATAAATAGGTTTTCAAAAAATACTTTCTACAATAATTTAGTGGAAAAATTTTGTATGGCAAAATAGAAAAATAAAAAATTGTCAAGATGAGTAAGTGTGAAGAATTTGGAACAACATGTATCCCGGTTTGAAAACTTTATCACACAGTGATTTATAATATTTTTTAAAAATCTAGAACAACATATATTCCAGTTTTGTACGAGTCTCCTTTGTTAAAGTGTAAAGATGTTGTGGTAGTCGCTACTGGATATTTGCATTCTTCTAATGACAGGGATCAAGAAGAAGTCATAGAGGTGGGATGAAGAGAAAAAACCACTGCGAGAACATAGAGAAACTTTAAAAAAATAAAAATAAAAAATAAAGAATAATAATAATAAATTTGTTATGGTGATTTTTGGAATATGGGTCAGAGAACTTCTCAGACCTCTTTTAAAGACCACAAAGATCATTGTGGACGAGGCCCACCAATCACTAACATGCGAAGCCGACCTATCAGTCAGGGCCGAGGGTAAGCCCAGGCGCAGCGTTGTCTTGGACGAGGAAGTAAGTGAGCCCCGTTGACATTCGGTTCTTGGTTTAATACTTACCTTATTCTCTGAGTTCAAGTGTCACAATCCCAGCGCATGAGGGTTTATAACCCTAGCATCCAAGTCGTTGAAGGGAGGTACTTAAGGTAAGGTTAGGTAAGTGGGAAGGGGACGGTTTTCTTGAGATTTGAACCCTAAACACTCCTAAACCAGTCGCGATCACACCTTTAACAGGTTTCAGGAATACCTGAGGGAAGTCTGAAGAATGTCTCTTGGAATAGCCCTGTAACTGACTTAGGCATTGGAGTGGAAATGCCGGTGACACCGCCGGCCCCCAGTCTGACGCCATTGTCTTATCTTGCAGAAGTCATGGACAAAATCTGAGATCCAGACAGGGAAGCATCATGTGGCATTAAGGTGAAAAAAATCAGGCAACAACATTGGCGCCGTCTGTGGGAACCTGAAAAATATCAAAGTTGTGTCAAGATCTAGAAGTCACACAAATCCTGGCGAAAGGATTATCAGAATAGGTCGCGACCCCAAGGGAGGAAGTTTGGTGGCGAAACCAATATTGCGACTGGAAATATGAGTAAGATATGGAAGATCAACCAGAAACAGGGATGGAGAATAGAGGTGCTGAGCCGTCGGACATGCAGGTTAGGGATAGGCAGCCCAGGAGGACAACCACAGTTCTCAGGGAGCCAACAACTTTGCTATCACAGCTACCCCCCGGAGACGTAGTGACAGGAGGGTAGCCCCACAATCTGAGAGAACCCGCATGTCCAATGTGGAGAACCACTTGGAGCAACTAATAGAGCAAATGGTGCATAATCAAAATAACCATCAATTGCAACCTTCTCAGACACATAGGATCCTGGCTACTGCAAGAGCATAGGGAAGGATGAGTGGCGAAAAACGACGTCAGAGATTGGGAAGGAACGAAAGGAGGCACGAGCGTTTAGGGCAGCTTGATGGAGAGGTTAGAAGGGATGTCAGAGCCTTTCCATAGCACCCGCAGGACAGGCAAGGAAGTTCCAGGCACAAAGCAGTCAGTGACGCTTTCTCTTCAGCCCATGAAGGCCTAGATTTGAGCAATCTGAGAGCATCCTTGGATGCCAGGAGGAGAACACGTGCTGAGAATGACAGGGCCAGAGTCCGAGGAGAAATGGGCCTTGAACGACACACTCGGTGGAACCTGAATGAGGAGAGGGCTCGCATTAGGGCAGAGAAATGGGGATTGCTCGAAGAGGAAATCAGAAGGAACGTAGCAGAAGTTGAGGTGCGGAGGCACGCTGATCTGAGAGACCTCCACGTCTAGGCAGGGGCCCAGGGTCATTGCACATCAATGGTCCCAGTCCATCTCACCATTCACCTTGGGGATAAGGCAGGCAACTCTCCCACCTAATTTTAAAATTCCTCATGTTGAATGTTATGAGGGCCGGACCGACCCTGGAGAACACTTGGGGGCTTATAAGGTCTGGATGGAATTTGAGAGAGCCAAGGATGCAATCATATGCAAGGCTTTCCCATTAACCCTTGGAGGAATGGCTAGAACATGGTTTACCAATTTAAAGCCAGGGACTATTGGCTCTTTCAGGCGGCTGGAGGATGCCTTCGCTGCTCAGTTCCTAGGGGCTCAACCAGTAAAGGATCCCCCTACTCATCTCTCTTTGATCGTTCAAAGGAAAGGAGAATCTCTGAAGTCGTCCATTCAGAGATTTACAGAAGCCGTGATGCAAGTCGAAAGAGGAAACGATGATCGGGCCCTGCAAGCCATGAAGGATGGCCTAAGGGATGAGAATCTCATTCATTCAATAGCAAGGAACCCTCCTAGAACTTTCTCCGAGATGCTGGTGGAGACACACAAGCATATTTCGGGAAAAGAGATCATTGAGTCACGGAGGAAGTCCAGGCAGGAACACGAGTGTCGAAATGACTCACGAAAGAACCAGAGGAACAGAGTTGTGAGCAACAAGAGGAGTAATGATGAAAGAAATAAGGGACCTTGATTCCCTAGAGACAGACCAGGCAGGTTCACACCATTCAACACGACGCGTGAGGAGGCATTGATGAAAATTGAAAGAAGCAACATGTTAAAGAAAAGCCTCGCCTCAAAACTCTACGAGCCTCTTTTTATTTGCTCAGCAGGCCTGATTCAAATTCCAGCCAATAGCTGAGGTCAGGCCCAGGTTCTTCATGAACTAGACCTTCTTTTTATTTGCTCAAAAGGCCTAACTCGAATTACAGCCGATAGCTGAGTTCAGGCCTAGGTTCTTCATGAACTAGAGCTCTTTGCTATTTGTTCAAAGGGCCCAACTCGAATTCCAGCCGATAGCTGAGGTTAGGCCCAAGTTCTTCATGAACTAGAGCCCATTGATAGTTGCTCAAAGGGCCTAACTCAAATTCCAGCCGATAGCTGAGTTCAGGCCCAGGTTCTTATTCAAAGGGCCTAACTCGAATTCTAGCCGATAGCTGAGATCAGGCCGAGGTTCTTCATGAACTAGAGCTCTTTGCTATTTGCTCAATAGGCCTGACTCGAATTCCAGCCGATAGCTGAGGTTAGGCCCAGGTTCTGAATGAACTAGAGCTTTCTTCTATTTGCTCAAAGGGCCTGACTCGAATTCCAGCCGATAGTTGAGGTCAGGCCCAGGTTCTTCATGAACTAGAGCTCTTTGCTATTTGCTCAACGGGCCTGACTCAATTTCAATCGATCGCTAAGGTCAGTCCTAGGTTCTGAATGAACTAGAGCTTCATTTTATTTGCTTAACGGGCCTAACTCAAATTCCAACCGATAGCTGAGGTCATGCCCAGGTTCTTCATGAACTAGAGCTCTTTGCTATTTGCTCAATGAGATTTATCAATGAAACCCTCAGGTTGTGCCATATAAATATCCTCTTTTAAAATTCCATTTAAGAATGCATTGTTAATGTCCAGTTGTAGGATTGGCCAACCTTTAGTCACAGCAATTG
Source organism: Ochetophila trinervis (assembly GCA_003254975.1). Taxonomy (NCBI): domain Eukaryota; kingdom Viridiplantae; phylum Streptophyta; class Magnoliopsida; order Rosales; family Rhamnaceae; genus Ochetophila; species Ochetophila trinervis. The sequence continues at coordinate 5,456 of QANX01000258.1, forward strand.
AAAAAACTATTCGAAAAGTAGAAGGCTTAATTACTGGACTAAAGGTTTCTGAGAAATCAATACCTGGGCTTTGATGAAAACATTTTGCAACCAATCGTGCTTTGTGTCGTTGAACTGAACCATCACTATTTCTTTTCAGTTTGAAAACTCATTTATTTCCCACAATATTCATGGTCGGATTAGGAGGCACAAGTGTCCATGTGCGGTTCCGTTTGAGGGCTTGAAATTCATCTTCCATTGCTTGAAGCCATGGTGGAGAGTGCAAAGCAGCTTGGGTATTCACGGGTTCTACATGAGCAGGTGTGGAAGTAGAGGTAAGAAATAATTTTTTCTTAAAGATACATTGTTTGGACCAAGTGACCATAGGGTGAGTGGATTTGTTTTCTCACAAAGGAAGGGTGACAGCCAATTTAAGTCCAGGTGAGTCATAAGGTGAATGTTGAGAGGCATCGGGTGTGAGTGTTGTAGTGGGATGAGTAGGTATTGCAGTTAGATGGGGAGACAGTGAGGATGTTTGTAGTGAAGCTATTGGAGTGGCCGAAGGGTGCAAACTAGATAGTTGCCGAGAAGACAAAGATCCTGAAACATTGCTATCATTATCATCAGTTTTATAAGGTGAAGAATTATTATCTAACCTTGATGTTGTGTTGAATTTGGTGGAAGAGGTGTCACCGCAAGGAACTCTTGGCAAGGGATCGGAAGAGGGAGCAACCTGTTGAAGCAAAGATGACATAGTGGGCATTGAAGCATTTAGTTGGGTAGCTGGAGGAGGTGCGGCAGATTTAACAAGGAAAGGATATGAGGATTCATTGAAAATAACATTTGGAGTAATGTAAATTCTCCCTGAAGTGAGACTGAGACATTGATAACCTTTGTGCTTAGAACTATACCCAATAAAAATACATTTTTCCGAGTGGTAAGAAAATTTATTTGTCCGGTAAGGCCTAAGAATAGGATAACATTCACTACCAAAGCATTTTAAGAAGATATAATCAAATTGTTTTTTGAAAAGTGTTTGATATGGTGACTGATTTTTTAAAACTTTTGTGGGAAGCCTATTGATTAAAAAAGTAGCAGTAGTACAAGCATGCCACAAAAAAGTAAGAGGTAAATTGCTTTGGGCAAGAAGTGACAAAGTTGTTTCAGTAATATGACGATGTTTTCTTTCAACTCCACCATTTTGATTGTGGGTATGAGGACAAGGATGTTGAAAAAGAATTCCATTGTTGGCAAAAATATTTTGTAAAGGCCTAAATTCACCTCCCCAATCAGATTGAAAAATTTTAATTTTTGTTTGAAAAAAAATTTCAACCATTTTTTGAAATTTTAGAAAAATATTAGTAACTTCAGATTTTAATTTCATTGGATAAACCCATGAGAACTGAAAAAAATTCTCAATGAACACAACATAATATCTATAACCATCAATGGATAAAGTTGGGGTAGGTCCCTAAACATCTGAAAAAATTAAATCCAAAGGTGCATTACTATGATTATTGGAAGGAGGAGCAAACAAACGATATGATTTTCCTAAAGAACACGAAGAACAAAAAAAATCACCGTGTTTAGAAACAGTAACCTTATTACACTGACTAGCTATTATTTTCAAAACATCAAATGAAGGATGACCAAGGCGACAATGCCATAAATTATTCATAGAAACAACTGAATGAAAAGACTGAAAAATTAAATTTGAAGAGGAAAGTGGCACATGAGATTTGCGGTTTGGAGAGGATGGAGGTAGGTGAACCCGATACAATCCATTGCTAAGAGTGCCTTTGAGTAACACCTTCTTCGTGATTTTGTCCTTCACATACACAAAGGAAGAGTCAAATTCACAACAGTATTATTATCTGATGTAATTTTAGCAATACTTAGAAGATTTTTTGTAATAATAGGCACATGAAGAATATTTTTCAAAAGAAAATTTCCACAGGTAGTTTGAAATTTAGAGAAACCTGTATTTGCAATGGGTAACCCTTGACCATTGCCTACAAAAAGTTTGTTACTGCCATGGTATTCTGACCGGTTTTCAATGTTGCCATGATCATTGGTAATATGGTTGGTGGCTCCACTATCTACTAACCATTCAGGACTAGCTATAATATCTGGAGAGGAATAAAAAGCAAAATTGTTATTGTTATTATTGGAATTTGGCTTGAACTCTCGATCAAACCTTTGATAACAACGATCAGCAGTATGGCCTGGGCGAAAACAAATCTGACAAAACAATCTTGCTGAGCCACGTCCTCTCCCACGACCCCTGCCACGCCAGCCACTATTAATATTTCTTCCATAATCAGCTGGCCGGTTGTCAAAGCTATTGGAATCCATCCTTCTAAACCATTCGGCAGAGTGAGCAGTGGGTGTGGTAATATGAGCAGCAGGAGAAGCCTCATTGATAGTTGTTTGAAGTCTCATCTCTTGATTTAGTAATAAAGCCAAGACATCCTCAATTGCCATAGGATTTGTAGTTGAGTTAATGAATGCAACAACCGGATCATATTCAAGTGGGATCCCTTGCAATAGATGTAAAATAAAATCATCTTTATTAACCACATAACCAGCCATAGACATACCATCGGCTATCTCCTTCATTTTGGCAAAATATGCACTGATGGACAAGGCTCCTTTCCTGGTTGATTGAAGNACAACGATCAGCAGTATGGCCTGGGCGAAAACAAATATGACAAAACAATCTTGCTGAGCCACGTCCTCTCCCACGACCCTTGCCACGCCAGCCACTATTAATATTTCTTCCATAATCAGCTGGCCGGTTGTCAACTCTATTGGAATCCATCCTTCTAAACCATTCGGCAGAGTGAGCAGTGGGTGTGGTAATATGAGCAGCAAGAGAAGCCTCATTGATAGTTGTTTGAAGTCTCATCTCTTGATTTAGTAATAAAGCTAAGACATCCTCAATTGCCATAGGATTTGTAGTTGAGTTAATGAATGCAACAACCGGATCATATTCAAGTGGGATCCCTTGCAATAGATGTAAAATAAAATCATCTTTATTAACCACATAACCAGCCATAGACATACCATCGGCTATCTCCTTCATTTTGGCAAAATATGCACTGATGGACAAGGCTCCTTTCCTGGTTGATTGAAGTTGAGATCGAAGCTGCATGATTCTTGCCCGTGACTGAGATCCAAAGAGTTTAGCCATCAAAGACCACAACTGAGTCGAAGTTTGGCTGTCTGCAAGTTGAGTCAGCAATTCTGGAGCAATGGAAGACCGGATCCAACCAAGCAAAGCCTGATCAATTCTCCTCCAGCGTGCAAAACTTGGATTTGGCACCATTGAACCAGTTTAATTAGTAGATGATGATGAACTGGGAATGAGTTTTGGTGGTTCTACAAGGCTGCCAACAACAAAATCTTCAAGATTACCTTCAATTATTGCTGGAAGAATTTGAGATTTCCTTATCAAATAATTAGTGTGATCAAGTTTGAAAGGAAAAGTGTAATTTGGTAGGCTAACTTATTCAAGAGTAGGAATGGTGGTAATTGTTGCAGCTGGAATAATAGACATATTTATTTTGTGTTTAAACAAGAAGCTCTTGATACCATAAAATCAAAAACAAAGAACTCAAATAATAATATGAAAAGCTTCAACTATCATTGATGTATTTGGGTAACATATATACACCTTTATCAAAGGTAGCCGTGTACCTCTTGTATACAAAGACTAAAGCTATAAGAATTATACACAAAGTCTAACTCTACCTTATCACTAACACTGTAAGATAAATAATTATCATAAGATAATACCATTATCTCCAACAAACAGGATGACCATCTAGATTCTCTAATTTCAGAGTTATTGGCTTGATTGTCCTCCAACCTTTACCTCTCTTGCATTGTCCCCAATCTCTCTTTACTGTTGTACCATTAGTACATAACCAATTTTCCGTTGGTCAACTGTTAAAAACGCAAGTGCATTTTTTTGTAAAGCCTATTTTCATCTTCTTCAACCTTGAAAATCCCCTTCATTCTTTGCAAAAACTGATAATATATTAATATATATATATATATATATATATATTGGCAATTGCAGGTGATTCTGGTAGGATATGATTTTGCTCGTGCTTGTGTATCATATGTGATCGAATTGTTTACATCTAAAATTGCAAAAGTCATATTCATTGCTGCAATTGGCTAGTGGACAGAGCATCCCCTGATTTGTTATCTCAACAGGTTCTTCCTCCACTACACTTTCCATACCTAAAAAAAAATGTGCAATAAAAAATAAGGCATGGCAATTCATTCCTCCTAAAGTATTCACCTTTTCGTTCACTAAAAATTGCAGCAAGATACAAACTCTACAGCTTCTTGTTCAATATTCCTCTACTTTTATATCATCTTATAAAAGCATTTATAATGAATTCTTTAAAAATATAATTTTTTTTTATTTTAAAATTGTAATATTTCAATTTGACAACTTCAATAAACTTTTTAAATAAAAAAGGTAAAATACATAATGAAATTTGACTCTCTAAATGTAAAAAGTCAAATCTAACTTATTCATTCAACTTAAAAAGTGCGTGGCTAATTGTGTGGGATAATTTTACCATACATATCTGGTTAAAGAAGGAATATATATTAAACTACCATAATTATATAATAATTAAAATTTAATTGTGATCCAGTCAAACTGATACTGTGCAGTTCTTATTCGAATATGACAGAGAGATTATAATTATTATATATTATTTTATCATATCAAACAATATCTCAATAATATCTATATAATATTTTTTTTATATTTTATTTGTACTGAAATCCTAATTTAGCCTTTAAATAAAAGTTTTAAGCCTTCATAAAGTGACACATTATTCTACACACCTATTTCTCCTTCTGTCTCTTAATCATTGTCTCATGTCCAAAGTTATTATAACGTCATTCTATATAAATGACACATTATTCTGAAATCCTAATTTAGCCTTTAAATAAAAGTTTTAAGCCTTCATAAAGTGACACATTATTCTACACACCGATTTCTCCTTCTGTCTCTTAATCATTGTTTCATGTCCAAAGTCATTATAACGTCATTCTATATAAATGTATATTTGACAGTTGATGCGATTTTATGCATAAACAGCCATCTCTTGCTGAGGACTATAAATGTATCTATTTATTCTTCTTAATCAAACTCAATTTTTAATGTCCAAAAAAAAAAAAATCATCTGTCGAGATAATTAGATGATCCTAGTGGACTCAGCTTTTTTAGGCTTGCAATTGAAGATTTTTCTTGCTAAGCATTGAAAATGATCCTTTATATGTGGCTCTGCTTTTATGGCTCCAAATACCTGAAACAGCGTTTTATTAATTGTCTTCCTTATTTGATCATTGTCTCCTCTCGTGCCCTCTCCATTAATTACCCTCTTAGCGAAAAAGAAAAAGAAAAACCGTACATTAATTACCAACCTGCCACCATTTCCCACCTACCGAGCGTGCGGGCCAAATTTGGGGTCTGAAGGGCAAATCCTGTCTTTTTATTTATTTATTTTGGATAACTTATCATTAATTAGTGTTGGGTGTCTAAACACTTTTTATAGAGAAACACTTTACAGAGAGCTTTAGGATCTAGGTTGAAACTTCAGGCAACAGAAAGCTACAAAGTGCAGGAGTTTTCTTCTATGTAAACCTAACAAGGGGTTTTCCTTCAAGTTATGCAGTTTGGGATTGTTTTGCTTGTAGTTTCGGAGCCTCCAGGTAACTCTTGTCCCTTTTATTTTGTTTTTTTTTTTTTCCCGCAATAATAAAACCATGATTACTATTCTATAATTTATGCATGTAGGTGTATTTTATATACATAAAGAAAAAACTATTATTAGTATAATAAGATAAATGCATTTGAAGGTGTAAGAGCCAGCCGAATCATTACATCTGCGAGTACGAGAGTTGTGCTTCGAGTCTTGGTAGTTCTATATAGACTCAGGTGTTCATCTTCGCTGCTACCGCACGAGAGAGAGAAAAATTTTAGCGACACAGGCTCCCATCACGGATTCCTATCGTGTTAAAAAGACGTATGAATCGATCACTCGCTAAATACCTCCTGCACTTATAACCCTGTTACATAAGTGCTTTTTTTTAGCAAAAAAGTATAATAAGATAACAATAATTTTTAACCATGATACATCATTATTATAAAAAATAAAAAGTCAAAAAAGAAAAGAAAATTAACAGTAGTAGTAGAGCTATAACAAAGCTGCAACTTCCAAACTAAAAATGGTTTCAAATAAATATTCAATTATTCTAAAAAATTGACCTTATCAAAATTTTAATAAAATTTTAAAATTTTAAACAAAGCTGCAACATCATAATTATTCTTAATATTCAATAAAAATTTTACCTTATCAAAATTATATTTATATATAAGTTATCATCCAGGAGCTTTATAGCTCAATTAATGTTCGGTTACATGTAATTTTTTTGATTTTGATTTTTTTATTAAGAGTATTTTTGACCAATTTATTAGTCTCTAATAGATTACTTCAGTGATTAAATTTATTTGGTCGCACCTAATATTACAATTATCAATTTATATATTTTCTTAAAAAAAATTATACTTGTTCCTCAAGCAAATCTTTACCGACCAATTAAAGTTTAGTAGCTGAAAGTGAAAATCAGCTATCAAGATCGTGGTTGCTGATTAGTATTAGCCGACTTGTTTTGACTAGTTCCTACTTTCACTATAACAGAAGATATCATATACGATGTTATTTAATTCTATATAAATGTCAGTGTTCCAAGATCACCAACGTTGATTCACCAAAATGACAGTTATTAACTTTGGAAGTGATAAAAACAACGGTGTGTCACATAAAAAAAGTATAAACGATGGTTCAAGAATAACCGTGTTTGTTGTTGTAGGTTATAAACGATAGTTCTCCACTAGAACTGTAGTTTATAATGCCCCAAGACACGTGAATGATATGTGTTTTGGTTGTCAATTTTTAGCAAGGTAAAGATGATGGTTTCGTAGACAATACCATCGTATTTACTCAAAACAACGTTATTTGAAATAAAAATGACAGTTTTATAATGGAAACATCGTGTTTAACCAAAAATGGGTAAAAACGACAAGCCTGGCTTTGGGCCCGCCGTTTTTATAAAAAATGCACTGTTTTAGAGCCGTGTTATCTGGATAAAAATGACAGGCCTAGCTCTGGCATGTTGTTTTTAACAAAACGGCGTCGTTTTGGCTCTGTATTTTGTACATTGCACACCTCAGCCTCTCTCATTTTTCTCAATTTCTCCAGAAACCCTAAGCACCCAAGTCACCGCCGTTTACTCATCTTTTCCATTGTGGTCGGATTACTACTTTATTTCACAGAATATTTGTGATTTTTCAACTCAAAAACTTTAAGGTGAGTACTCTGCAATCTATTTAAATTGTTTTTATCAAATTGTGAATGCATTATTCCGTGACAATGTTTGAACCTGTGCATTGGAAAGTTTGAAAATTGAATATATTGTGTTCGTCTGGTTGTTTATTTGTATATGACTGGCCTAACCCGTGCATTGGAAAGTTCGAATATTGAATATAATGCATTATTTTTTTTAATATTGAATGTATTTTGTTAAGTTGGTTGTTAATTTGTATATTGTGTATAAAATCAGCAATTATATAAACTATTCGATTATATATATTAAATCCAATGATATGTATTAAACTCAATGATATGTATGAACTAGCCGTGCATATATTGTGTGAAAAATTGTATATAAGAGTTTTGATTTAATTAGTAATTATGTATAAAAGCTTTATAATTAGAATTGTTATTTCAATTAGTATTGTTGTGTAATTAATAAGGTTATTTTAATTAGAATTGTTTATAATTTTGTATAATTGTATGTAACAAAATTATTATATGTATAATTTTTTTCATTAGTGATTATTTTTTGAATTGAAAACATATTTTTAATTAAAATTTTATTAAAAATAAATATAATTAATATATAAAAGCCGCTAAAAAAAAATTGACAAACAATCGACATTTATATATTGATTTATAAACATTAATTTTTAATTATAAACTATCGTATTTAACGTACCACGTAGTCTTCTATGCATATCCGTTCTTAGTTGTGATCCGTAGTTTATAATTTCGCTGTGTGGCGTCGATTATAGTTACAATCGGATCTATTCGATAGCTGAAAAGTTGGTAGCAGAATATTACATTTTTATAATGAGAAAATAAAACATAAAAATGAAAATAAAATGAATTTTTTTTAAAAAAAAAACAAAACTGCTGAAGCGATGGACAGGATTCTTTAAAAAAATAATAATAAAAAAAATGGATATTTTTCACTAATTCTCCCAATCGGTGCTCTGGTCAGCAGTCCTTTTTTCTCTCATAAACAGATGGAGCCCACGTGGGATCAATATGTGTGGATTTTTATTTCATCAAAAAAAAAAATATGTGGGTTTCATCTGCTTGTCCTTTTGTAGTTGCCTGATCCAAAGTCCTCGAAATTTACTAACAAATGATGTCAGTCCCCAGATCAAATCAAAATTGATTTTGCTGAGTTTCATATAATATGTGGAGAAGGCTACAGTGCAATTTTAAAATTGCATTCTTAACCAAAAAAAGAATTTAAAATTGCATTTAAAGAAATTTTTTTTATAAAATAATATTTATCTAAATAAGAGGAAGAATTTTATAACCATCCCAACACAAAAGAGTTCGCATTTTAGAATTTACCTAAGTAAAGATTCACTCTTTAATTAGTAATAAGAAAAATAAAAATAAAATCCTCCTTTTTTTATTTGTGAAAAAAAAAATCTTTCACACCTAGTAGAAAAACTTTTTCATATAACTGGTATACTAAAACATTAATAATGGATTCACCAAAAAAAAAAATTAATAATGAACTAGTTAATAATTACTTTGAAAGGTTTTTATGCTTCCATTAATAGGAGGTTTATATGCACATGCAGGCTGTTTGGTTTTTTTAAAGCATGACAAGTGGCATGCCATTTCGGCGACGCTCTCCTTGTTTTGGCTTCTTCAATAAAGAGTACTGTCAAAATTTGACATCAAATTTGTTATTTTTTGGTGAATANATTTACGTCGCCGTTTACAATTAGCGACGCTAGTTTTGCGTCGCCTATTAGGGTTTTTGGCGTAGTGATATCAAATTTGTTATTGCTATTTTATGGCAGTGGGCCTCATTTATTAAAATAATGTAGAAGTAAAATAAAATATGATAGTAAATTCCTAGTTGATTTTATAATAGAAGAACGCCAACTTAATTAAATATAATCTAAAATTTGACATTGCTATATTTATAGGAGTGCTAATTTTAAAATTTAACATTTACATTGCCATTTTGCATTAGAGAGCTCATACTAATATCAAATTTTACAAATAGCAAATGCGAGAATCACATTTAGTATTGAAGGTGCTCCTCCTCTATTAATTGTACAACCTGCCAAATTGAACATATTATTTATATTTTAATCGTTAAATTTGAAAATTAAACTCATGGATTTTATCATTTTTCATTTCTTGTTATTCTCTTATTTTCATCAACCTTGGATTTTGAACACAAACCACCTAAAATATTTTTTTTTAAGAAAACATATTTAGGCATTCCAATACAAATACCAATACCAGACAAAAATGGATAAAAACTAGATGCATGTGGATATGTTCAGATTGTGTATTTTGGGTCTTACTACCGTACAATTATTGTACTGTAGAAAATTCAGTGTATAATTTTACTACAATACAACCATATAAAATGAAGTAACATTGTCCGTAAATGAAGTAATATTATACGTAAATGATGTAACATTATCTATAAATGAAATAACATTACAAAAATTCGTAATGAGATAACATTATTCATATACGAGATAACATTGTCCATAAACAAAGTAACATATTAATATTATATCATTAAAAATTTTGTTACTTCATTTATGGATAATATTACCTCATACAAATTTTGGTAAATGTTATTTCATTTATGGATAATGTTACCTCATTTACGGATAATGTTACCTCATTTACAGATAACGTTACTTCATTTATAAATATTGGTTGTTTCAGTACAACCATGTAAAAGAAAATCCCGTGTATTTGTCTACTTTTAAATGGAACAATTTTTTGATCCTCAAACCTTGTGTGATTCTCATACCACAAAAGAGATGAAATGAGTGAAAAATAATTTATTTCAAATTTACCGAGAAAATACAAAACTCTCAAAAATTCTCTAACACACACAATACCTCTCTCTCTCTCTCACGACAAAAAAATACTCTTCCCACGACGCACATAAAATGTCGTCTGGAAGGCTTTAGACGACGGTTAAAAATCATCGTCTTAAGAATCGTCGTAAAAAGTTCTAAGAATAAACGATGAATAAAAACTGTCGTCTTTAGCATCAAATACGACGGTTTTTACGAGTTGTCTTAAAGCCAAGACACATTAGATCCACATGGCTAATTCACAAACAATACAACAGACAAAATGTGTCGTGGTAAAATCTGACGTGGCAATGTGCGGCGTTTTTGGTGGGTGCACGACGGATAAAATGCATCATAATTTACATGCGTCGTCTATACTATTAAATGATGACGCACTCTATAATATATATATATATATATTATTATTTTTTTTAATTTTTTTTTTAATATTCATGTGTTCATTGTATTCTTTAAGGATGTGGGCATTGCAGTTGTGGCGACCTACAGTTGTGCTTGAAGGCGTCGCTTAAGGATGTGGGCATTGCGGTTAGATTGATGGGGGTGAGCGTGATATTGAAATTAATTTTAGAAGGGTAAAATTACAGTATTAAGAAGACATTCTCGCTAGACCTGTCAAATTTTAACACGATCCGTTAACACGATACGAACACGAACATTTTTTACGAGTTTGGATCTAGCTAAAACGGGTTGGGTTGATAACGGATGAACCTGTTAAGATAACGAATTTTAACGGGTTAACCGGCGAAAACCCGTTAAACCCGTTAACAATTTGTTACTATACAATGGCATTTTTGTAATTTAATTAAAAAAATCTCTAATTACTTACCTTACCTCTACCAGTTACGCCGAACTCCCGAAGGTCTTTGCGGCTTTGCCTCCCTCAAACAGTCAGACCCTCACCCTGCGTCATCGTCGGCGGCTCTGCCTCTGCTTGCCCGAAGGTCTCTACCTTTGCTTGCCTCCCTCAGACGATCAGACCCTCACCCTGTGTCGTTGCCGTCGGCCTGCCTCCCTGCGCCTCCCAACGGACCCAACTGCACTGCGGTTTGCAAATTGCAATAGCCGTCAGTCAACAACAAGAAGTAAGCTTAATTTTCCTTCAATTTCCATTGCCTCTCTCCGGTTCTATTTTGAATGTTTACTGCGGTTTGTCGAATTTTTTGTTATTTGGGAGACAATGTTGTTGCATTTGTGCATGTGGTGGAAGAAGAATTCCAATTCTTTGATTGGTAGTCTTTAGAGTTATGAAATAGTTGGAGAACAGGAAGCATTAGTGTTAAATCAAGATAAGATACTATGCATCTTCAAGAAATTACTCTAGTAACTGCCTCAAACAATGTTTTATGGTTTCTGCTTAAGGATTTGTATCATTGGATTTCTTTGTATTATTGTTTTCTGGTTTCTGCTGATAGGATTTGTATTATTGGGTTTCTTTGTATTATTGGTTTCTGCTTAAGGATTTGTAATATTGGGTTTCTTTGTATGATTGTTTTCTGGTTTCTGATGATAGGATTTGTATTATCAGAAAGTTTAACTAAACCAATCTGATACAGTCTAATTGTGGGTGTTGATTAGGATGTAGAGAATCAATCACCTTGGTTTCTTCTTGCAGATCCAAGTTTTTCTTCTTGTATTAAATTGATCTAGTGATTTAACAATTATGATTATTGCATTAAGAAGTTAGTTAATTAGTGGTCGGGTCGGGTCGTCGATATCTTTCAATTATTGAACCTATGATAAAAGGGTGTCTAATTGACTTTGTCTTGGCGAAACTATGCAATCGGAACTCTCTATGTAACAACATAGCACTTCTTTTTGGTTTTTACCAAAAATAAAATAAAAATAATTACACTTCTTTTTGGTTTATAATTTTTGTATTTGATTGTGTTTGTTAGAACCAGTTTAATTATCTTGGCTTGATTCTATTTGAACAAATTTGAGAGTAGTTAAAGGATTAATGGCTGATATTCTATGCTCAGGCAGCTGGGATGGTTATTGTGGCGGTTCTCCTCTGCTTTTGGCTTTGAAATATTGTTTTAGATTTTTCTTTTTGGTTTGCAGAAGGATTTAAATATTATGTTTGTATGGTTTGTTATTTTCTTAACATATATTAAGTATGTTGTTTTAATTTTAATTTTTGGTTTGTAAAAGGATACAAATATTTATTTATGTATGTGCTTCATTGGTTTTTTAGTATGAACTATAAATTATAAATTAAATATATTTTTTATTTTTTTAAAAATAAGTTTAACGTGTTAACGGGTTGGGTAACGAGTTACACGATAATTTTATGAACGGGTTTGAGTTTATATATTTCAACACGAAAGCTTAACATGTCGGATTTAGATACAAAAATTTTAATACGAATATGAATACCACATGATACAAAAACAACACGACGGAATACGTCGCCAGATCTAATTCTCACTTAACAGAACTTAAAACATGAATAAACACTAAAGTGGCATATCAACAGTATGGAAAAAGCATGTAAAGGACCTGAAAATCAATTATCTCCGAATCCAAATGCCTTTCAAATTTCAGTGCGAGCTGCCTTAGCTCTTATACTTTGACTTGTGGTGGGTATATACCTGCATTTCAACATTGAATAAATCATGGTCGGACAAAACTTGTATTTATTAGTTTCTACACATCCTTCTTTGATTCTGCATCCTTCCTTTTACTTTAAAGTAATCAAGATTACAAAATCATATGAAATATTAAAAATATAAGAAATAAAGCGTAAATTTTGAAGCACCTGATGCAATTAGAAACTCTCCATCAGGAGTTGCCTTGACCTTGCTTGTTGCAGTTTCAAACCTCAAGTCCTGAACCAGGTCCTAGATTGCTTCCTCCCCTTGCAGTATTCTGAAATAAAATAAAATAATAAAAAACAAATAAAGAGACATCAAAAGAGAGAGGAAACAACTTGGTACTTGTTAGCATCAGGTTATAACTTCCCCCAAGCGACGCCTCTGGAGAGGAGTATGCACTGCCAAGGGCGATTTTCACCCGCGGCCGCTGCTCCACCACCTCTGCCTCCGCCCACTATCACTCTTCCTCCTCCTCCTCCGTCTTTTCCGGAACTTCCACCACCACCAACCCCATCAACACCGGAACCTCCATTTCCGTCGAGAGCTTCTCCGCAACCTCATGCAACGCCAAAACCGACTCCTCGCCCTCTGGCGAAGCCATCAGCAACTCCGCCACCGCCGGCTTTGTCACCTCAGGCTCCACCGCTGGTGGCCACTCCCCTGTCACCTCCTCCGCCGCACAAGTCTACCATCTAGCCGCCGCCGCCAGTTTTCGGTCCTCTGTCCCCAAACCAAAAATCACACATTGTGCGTTGATGGGGTTTGATAAATTGTAAACTTTATCAGTTTTCGGTCCTCTTCGTGTAAACTTTGATAAATTGTTGATGCAGTTTGTATGGAAAAAGTATTGTATATATAAACTGGTAAACTCTATAATATTTATTTTTTTGAATATATATATATATATATTTTTTTTTTTGCATTTTCATTGGGAGGTTTTAGATGCATCTTGAATATTATTCACGATGCACATTTGTAAAATGTTTAATGTGCATTCTTAATTCTTATTATAGGTTTTAAACGAAGCATATTGTGCGTTATTTTTAAATGTTGTTGTCTTTGAATGCTATCCACGTGTAAATATTTAAATGATAGATAATGTGAGTCGTTAATTTTTGTTAGACACGAGGCACATTGTTTGTCGTTGTTAGAATCTTAAACGGTATCGTTCTTTTATATAACCGTCGTATTTAATGTATTTTATACGATGGTGAAAAACTGTCATTTTATGTTGCCACATTAACACTACGTAGATTTTACATATTTCATATTAATTGTAATGACGACAGTTTGTTGTTGTGCGTCGTAATTATTTAATTTTATAACGGCGTTTTACCATTTACAGTCGTATTTATTTTAAAAAAAAATTAATAAATAAATATTAGTTCAAATTGCATTGTTTTTTATATTTAATACGACGTTAATCATAAAATGTATCATAAATACTAATTTCACGATTATCATCTAATCAATATTTTTCTTATAATGACTTAAAGCTCTCAGTACTCTCTCTGGAGTTGGAATTAAACACGCTCAACCTCTTTGGATTGATCGCTATGTCTAAACGAGAAAACTATAATCCTATATAAAAACTAATAAAAAAAAATGGCAATGGGACTTGAGCGAGGCATTCTTCCTTGTGCTCTGCCGCCTGCTTTGTAGGAATTTTTCATCTTCATCCTAGCCCTATTTCTCATTTATGGGAGAGACAGAGCGTAGCGGGTTTCTTCGTTCTTTACCACGTTTTTTGATTTATTTTTTAAGAGTTTAATTTACAAAAAAGGGTTAAAAATTTATTTTTTTAAAATAATATTTGAAAAACCTGTTCTTTTCATTTTGAAAAAATTAATAATAAAAATTAAAAAACATAATTTATAATTAAATTTATAAAAAATAATTATTTAGAGCATTTCTAATTGTGTTTACTATTTTAAAAAGCATAATTTTTAAAATAAAGAACATATTGAAGAATTTAAAAAAAAATTAAAAAAAAAATTTTTATCAACTCAAACACTATTTTTTTTAATCACTTTTTATTTTGTATTTCTCTATAAACAATTTTGATTCATAATTTTTATTTTATTTAATTTTTTCTATACTAAAATAGTATTTAAAAAATTAAAATATAAAATTATAATTAATATATTTAATTATAAATGTACATAAAAAATTATAGAGCAATAAATAAAATTTAAAATAAAGAACTATAGTTTAACTTTCTATATTTAAAAAATTAAATATCACTTTTAATTTTAATTTTTAATTTAAATTGTACATTAAAATTAAATAAAAAAGTTACAACTTTTTAAAGTAATGAGAATATAAAATTTTTAAACAGTTAATAAAAAATGTTACCTTATATCATATAAATTATATATAAGATTGGGGAATATATTTTTCATCTCTGTCCTAACTTGACGCCTGAAGGAGAAATTATTAGAGTAAGAGCATCTCTAATGAAGAATGTGGATTATTGAATATGTGGCATGTAAATAGATACTGTCTAAATTTATATAGCATCGATGCACAATCAATTTAAAAATTATTTTTCAATATTAATGTGTATAAAAATTATTTATAATTATTAATTAATTATATATTTTATTAAATATTTTTAATTTTTATACAAATCAAATTTTTAAAAAAAAATTATTTTTTAAAATTTTATAATGTCTGACAGAATTTTTAAAATTAAACATTTATTTTAACAATATCAAAACTACGTCGGTTTAATATTTATTATAGATATTTTTATTAAAAATTATTTTTTAAATTAATATATATATATTTATGTGATATATTAATTTTAACGTTACGAAGACGTAACAATTCGTTGCAAATTGTCATTTCCATACTCTAGGAAGGATCCTGGCAGGCTTCTGACTTGGGCAGCACTTCACGTAAAAGAAGAATAATAATAAAATAAAGTTTTAAATAGAGGCACATCACATGGTGCTCTGTGGCTTGTCTATTTAACATTTTATAAATATATAATACATAAAAATAATATATCTCCAACTCTTTCTCATCTCCTCTGCAGTATATTTATTCCCAGCAAAGTATTCACCAAATAAAAAACAAATATTTCCAGCAAAGCCATGACATCATGATGAGAATGTGGGAGTTTTTGGTTACTACAAAGAGACCAAGTTCAAATGGCCTCTTATGATCCAATCCATCCAAAATGAATAAGTTAGCACAGCTCGTTTTCATACCCTCCCCGGGGATTGGCCATCTTGCTTCGACGGTGGAGATTGCAAAGCTCCTCGTCGCTCTTGATGATCGGCTTTCCGTTACAGTGTTGGTCATGAATCTGCCATTGGACCCCAACATAAGAGCCTATACCACCTCTCTTTCTTCATCCTCTTCCTCTTCGTCCCACCGTATTCAATTTATCCACCTCCAATTCCATACCAATATCGATCCCCAAGCCAAGCCCCTTGATTTTTTTGTTTCTTTCATTGAAAACCACAAACCCATTGTTCGAGATTCCGTTCGCAAACTCACTGAGCAGCGTGACTCAGCTCCACTCGCTGGGTTTGTCGTTGACATGCTCTGCACCACGATGGTAGACGTGGCTAATGAATTTGGGGTTCCTACCTACATGTTCTACACGTCCAATGCTGGGTTTCTTGGCCTCATGCTCCATCTCCGAGACCTTCGTAATAATAATAAGCTTGACATTGCTGAGTTGGCGAACCATCCGGATGCCGAGTTAGAAGTCCCGAGTTTCTTCAATCCGGTTCCTGCTAAGGTCTTGCCCAGCGTGGTTCTGGACGAACAGACAGCAACCCATATGTTCAATTTTAGCGCCCGGTACAAAGAAATGAAGGGTATTTTGGTCAATACGTTTGTGGAGCTAGAATCCCACGCGTTGCGCTCTTTGTTGTCTAACGGTAAAACTCCACAAGTGTACCCCGTGGGACCCATTTTGAACCTGAACGGTACCGATGCGGGTAGGACTGATCGGATTTCTGATATCGTCGAGTGGCTTGATCATCAGCCGGTTTCATCTGTAGTGTTCTTGTGCTTCGGCAGCAGGGGACACTTGGATGATAGCCAAGTCAAAGAGATTGCACGTGCGCTCGAGCACAGCGGAATACGTTTCATATGGTCGCTTCGTCAACCCCCTCCAAAGCGTAGCGTTGCTCTGCCGCCAAGTGATTACACAGATCTTAAGGGAGTCTTGCCCCAAGAGTTTTTTGATCGGACGGCCGAGATTGGAAAGGTTATAGGATGGGCCCCGCAGGTGACTGTTCTGTCTCATCCAGCCGTTGGAGGGTTCGTGTCGCATTGCGGCTGGAACTCTATAATGGAGAGCCTGTGGCATGGTGTGCCTATTGCCACGTGGCCACTTTACGCAGAGCAGCAGTTGAATGCATTTGAGATGGTGAAGGAGCTAGGATTAGCGGTTGAAATTAGGCTTGATTACAGAAGAGATTACAGTGATTGGAACGATGATGGTGCGATTGTTGGTGCACAAGAAATTGAGGAAGGGCTGAAAAAATTGATGGAGAAGGATAGTGATTTAAGAAAGAGGGTAAAAGAGACAAGCGAGAAGAGCAAGAAGGCCTTGATGAATGGTGGGTCCTCTTACTCTTGGCTGAGCCGTCTGATCAGCGAAGTCATAGACAACAAGCCTTGAAGATGTTGGATTATGGATCCAGACTACTTTTATATCAAACAGGACTGTTATCTCAATTCTCCGTTTTCTACTTTAAGTTAATTGTCATGTGTTTAATCTATTTGTTTCCTTTTGCTGTTTTCTGTGCATTTAAGACATAAAGAAAAAGAATTTTGCCAAATTATTCGGTTTTGTTCTTATTTGTTCAGTATATATTATTTTTTTGATCTGAATTTGATAAAGTATATTTGAAAGAATATTGGAACCGCATCCAATATCTCTGTCCCAAAATAAAATTATCACATCATATAAATAAATAGGTTAAAAAATTGTCAAGATGGCTATTACTTGTAAAACTGACTTGAGTCAATTTAGCCTCTTTCCCATCTCTTTAACACTACCTCTTCCCCTTTTCTTTCCTTCCTTTCAAAGTACCAACTCTCCAAAATCAAATAATAAAAAAAGCGAACAAGAATAATAAATTAAATAATAAACCACTTAGAATAATACACTCTTATTTTTATCCTAAACAAAATTCTTTGGAAATAATTTTTAAATTTTACCATCTATTAAATAGATTTTATGCCATATAATAAACATAATTTTTAGTATTTATGCCATATTAATTCCAATAGACATAACTATGGGATATGTTCACATTTAGAGGATGAAACAAAAATTTGGAGCTGCATTCTTCTTGGAACATCAATAATCAGACATTTGGGGGATGTTTGGCCGATTGTTTCTTTTAAATACTTATAAAAGTTTAGCTTTTGTTTTCTGAAAACAATTTTTGAAAAGAAAAAAAATATTTTTTTATTTTATTTTTTTATTTTATAAATAATTTTAACATAAATATATTATCCAAACCACCAATTCAGTATTATCCATAATATTGAGATTTAGAATCATGAACATAACTGAGATACGGTACCATCTGAATGGGACACGACATGGAACAACTCAAACGGGATTCAAGTAGAAAAAAAAATATATATTATAGATATATATTATTACAATGCTGAAATTGGTGTAGTACAAAAATAAATAAATTTGAATCTTTTAATGCTTCAAAGTATGTTGCTATGTCCTTTTCTTAAAGCCTTATTTGTTTCCACCAATTGAGTAATGCACTAGAAATAGCAAATACGCCTCTAAGATAAAATGAAATTATGAATATGCTTGTGTTGTGCATTTCAAAAAGACAAACCTAGATACCTATGTTGATGCAAGTCTTCCAAAGTGTTATATACAGTATATCAATATATAAGGATATTGTATGCAATAAGATAATATAATATTTTAGATGAATATGAGAAAATGAGAGAAAGTGAGATTTCTTGGTATTCAAATCTATGTGCATATGAACATCTTTTTATAGGCTTTCTAACAATTTTTCATTAATTCTAGAATATTTAATTTTTGTATTTAAAATTGTTTATCTTGACAAAAAATATTCATTAAAAAGTTATATCATTTTGTTTATGCACCCATTCAAATGCATGGATTACTACTTTAAATATTACATCCGTTCATTCAGATTCACTAAAAATTATCCATTCATTTGGGTTATACACTTTGCTCAAACAGCCAATTATAATTGGGTCATACTTTTGTATGAAAACGTGGCACTATTACAATACATGCTCATACCAAATAGATGCATTTTAAAGTATATAACTCTATAATCTCTATGAGAATCTTTATTATTTTAAAAATATTCTAGAACCATCCGAGCTGGTCCAACATCCAAAATGGTCCGAACATGCCTGGTATCGGGACTGGCTGAACAACCTGGGACCCATTTGAAAAGTAAAAAAATGTGAAATCTGACTTATGAATTCTCCATCCACACGCACATCCAATTGACAGCTTACTGAATTCACCAAAAAAAAAAATTGACAGCTTACTGATTAATTTGCTTTACGTACTACAATATCAAACAACTACGAAGAAAAGTAAACCCAATAAATCAAAATAATCTTTGTTTTCACCAAACACGCCCAACCAAGTAGATGGATTTCGAAGAATTTTAGCAGCTGAGCTTCCTTTTTATTTTTTAAAATTTTTTTAAACAAATTTTATGAAATTAAATAATATTGTATGTTGCACTACTACTACTACTACTATTATTATTATTATTATTATTATTATTATTATTATTATTATTATTATTATTAT
>QANX01000258.1:25097-61924 GCA_003254975.1 Ochetophila trinervis
ATATAAATCTCTATAATTAATTTATACAATTAATATCTTCTAATTTAAAAAAAGTAATAAATTAATTTGTCTAATTTAGTTAAAATTGACGTGCATAGTACGTGATCTTCAAAATTTATTTTTTTATTTTTTATTGTACTAAAATTAAAAAACATGAAAGAAGATTTGAAATTCATTTTTAGTTTTTTTTTGAATTTTTTTGTGGTGACAATTAAATTTAATTACTATCATTTATGTAATAAACAAATTCATTTATGTATCATTTTGTTGTAGTGAAAATTAAATTACTCGCAAGTGCATGAATCAACAAGTAATAAAGTAATTTTATTAGAAAAATTGAATATCGATCGCATGAAGAATAATGTCTCTAATGCTTGAAAGTAAATTTTATTGCTAATTAAATATAGAAAAGTAAAGGAAAATTGTTTGATTGGTTGGTTTTGTGAAGCAAAGCAAAAAAAAATTATAAAAAAAAAAGAGCAATTAAGAAAATAATTGATGGAACAATAATTATGACTTTACCATTATTAATCCTATTTAGTTTTAGTGCATGACAAATTCATTAGTTAAACTCTATTAATCTAAAGTGACCAAGAGTTGATCCCTCAATGCATCTTAATCTAGTAAGTACAAAATAGTTTAACCGTCTCCAATCTAAACTATCAAATTAAGCCCTAAGACATGCAAACCTAATAATTTCTTGTTAAAGTGCATCAGGCATGATAATATTCCAATCTATAATGGATTTCATTGCGAACAATATTATATTCTTTATCTCTAAGTGAATATAATATCAAATCATTAATATTATAAATCCTTATAAAAATTTAGCTACTTGTGTTGTTAAAAAGAGTCATCAACAAATAAAAATAAAACATATTATGAATGACAAAAATAAGAAGAAAAGAAAGTAAATCTAGAGCTTGTGGCTGGCCGAATTCTCCTTCTTGTTCATCTTTCAATTGCTATTCAAAATATGTCTCCAAAGTAAGGTTGAATCCTTCCAAAGCTTGTTGGCCAAAATTTTCCTTTTTTCTTCTCTTGATGTAGCCAAAGGTGTCGAGTATTTATAGGAAAATAATACTTGTGAAGCAAAGAAAAACCTAGAGTTATACCATTACTCTACTTCTAATTTTTCAAGATAATATGAGATTAAGTAAATAAAATAATGATAAATCACAATATCTCCTTATTATTCCTCTCATGGCTGGCCATATGGGATTATAGGAGTAATTAGTGTCCTCAAAATGATGTCACACTTCCAATTAGATTAAAAAAGTAATCCATATATTTTTAGTATTCCAATCTCTTTTCAATTCTAATTTCTTCTCCAATTAATACTCTAATTAATATTATTGGAATAATCTCGAGTTTTTAAGTGGCATGTCATGTGGCAATAATAATACACTTGGCTAGAGAGTGAGATGTGACAATCCCAATCATCCATGCATAGGTGGCATCCTAATTGGCAAAAATAATTTCCTTATATCTTCTATATCTACTAGGAAGATTCTAAATACAATTTGGATAACCAAATAAATTTCAAATTCAGTGATTCCAGTTGTAAAAGTTAAGTCTATGTTTTAGTCTTTTAGGCATAACTTGATCACATAGAATGGACATTGGAAAGAAATTCCAATGTCAATTTCTCCATAGAAGTGTAAATTTGTCACAACTGCTAAAAATATTCATTTTCAAAATCAAACTGGTATTGATTGGCTGATGCAATTATAATAAAACTTTATAGAACTGAACCTTGATAAATCATGAATCATTAACAACTAGATTCTTACAGAAATTTCATGTGCATCTCCAAATGTGATTTATTCAATAAAAATTGTGCAGAAAATACAACAAATTCTAACATTTGTTCTTAATTCCTTAAAAATAGAAAAATACAGCAAATTAGTATTTTTCAATAACAATTAACTCACAAATAGCAAAAATATAACATAAAATATGGCATAAATACAATAGTTTTTATGCCTATCAACTATTCCCAAATTGAATTTTGATAGTCTCTAGAAAAAAAAAACGAAAAAAATATTTCTTATAAAACATACCTAAATACCTTGATGGAGTGCGTGAAATATTGCATAATCATATCAATTTAAAAGAAATTTCCAAGCAATCATGCAACTTAATAGCATATCTTCTATTCAACATAATTATTACTTTCAAAATATGTGTGTCATGAAGTCAAATAATAAATTCAATGCTTGACATAATTAATCGCTCTTAACTCATGTAGATTAATGTATTACTTTGAATCATTAGTATTTTATAAATTTATAATGTAAAGGCTAAAGGGTAATGGATTAGAAGAAATAAAATGATAAAAAAATAAAATTTTAAAAAAGATAACTTATGAAATACTTAGAAATTTTTTGTTTTCTCCTCACAAATATACTTTTCTTCTTTCTTTTCTCCAGACTTCACAAAACTTTTTTTTTCTTTTTNCTTCACAAAACTTTTTTTTTTCTTTTTCATCTTTTTTTTTCTTCATTCTAACCTCCAAATTGTTCTTTTTTACACCTTGCTCAAATTCTTTTTCCACATCAAAGATACATAGTAGGCCGAATATTACTATCATTGTCACTCTCAAATTATTTTATACTTTACTCTATCAAATACAAATTGATAAGCATATATTCATTTAAACTCAAAATAAGCTCTTTTTAATAATTTTTATAGGATAAGAAAAATATATTTAGGCTCATAAAAGCAAGTCAATGTGGTTTAAATAAACAAGAAACTCTAACATGCAATCTTTTATGCATCTTAAAATGGCTCACATAAAGTACTAATGAATAAAAATTTAAAAAGTTCTCAAAATAAAAATGACATAAATTATATTCAAAATAATGCATTTCTCTATAATTTCACTTCAAGCAATAATTAAGCAAGTTCTAGAGTTCAAAACTAAACACTTTAATTTAATGTAAATCATCTCCAAAATACATTTTAAATCATACATATTCGATAAAGTGCTCAAAATAGGTTTGAAAGTAATAACAAATGTATTTAACTTTAGGTATTAGAGCAAATACAAAAACAATTTTACTGTCTAAAAATCAATTTATTTTCAATCACATTCTTATAGTGACCTATTAAAATACTTAAAAAAATTCTACGACTAAAAATTCAGCCATCACAAAAATAAAAAATATGAAAACTAATTCTAAACATACATAAATAAATAGAAGCTAAAAAATAAAAATAAAAAGCAATAAAGAAAAAAGCTCCATAACAGTCATCTCTTGTTGAGGGCTGTGGATGTCTCGCTTTATTTTTTTCAATGGAACTCAACTTTTGATGTCCCAAAAAAAAAATTCATCTTTTGGGATAATTAGATGATTCTAGTGGACTCGGCATTTTTAGGCTTGCAAATTGAAGATTTTTTTTGCTAAGCATTGAAAATGATCCTTTATATGTGGCTGCTTTTATGGCTCCAAATACCTGAAAAAGCGTTTTGTCCTTATTTGATCATTGTCTCCTCTCGTCCCTTTCTCATCTCCATTAATTACCCTCTTAGCGAAAAAGAAAAAAAAACCTTCCGTTAATTACCAACCTGCCACCATTTTCCACCCACCTAGCGTGCGGGCCACATTTGGGGCCCGAAGGGCAAATTCTGTCTTTTTCTTTTGGACAACTTATCATTAATAAGTGCTGGGTGTCAAAACACATTATACAGAACACTTTACAGAGAGCTTTTGGATCTAGGTTCGAACATCAGGCAACAGAAAGCTACAAACTGCAGGAGTTTTCTTCTCTGTGAGCGTTGCAAGGGGTTTTCCTTCAAGGTTTGTAGTTTCGGATTTTTTTGCTTGTAGTTTCGGAGCTTCAAGGTAATTCTTGTCCTTTTTTTCTTTTCACTCCTCAATAGTAAAACCAATTACTATCCTATAATTTATGCATGTATATTTTATAATATATACATCAGAAAAAGCTATTATTATTATTATAACAAAATAATAATAAATTTCAACTATGATTCATTATCATTATCGAAAATGTCAAAAATGAGAAGAAAATTAACAGTAATAGAGCTATAACAAAGCTCCGACCTACAAAATTAAAAATAGTTTCAAATAAATATTTAATTATTCTAAAGAATAGATTTTATATATAGTGAATTTAGTGGATGAAAAGAAATTTTATATACTTTAATGGGAGATTTTTGTATAATTATTGAAGCACTGCTTTTCAAATGAGATGATAAAGAAAAAAATTGAACTTTTTTAAAGTGTATTGAAACATTGTTTCCGTACATTTAAAATTAATATAGAAAACGGATATTTTTTCAAAAATAAGTACATACGCATATTATTCTTTTATTATCTGTGAATTTACTAACTAGGGTTTTAAAACTACTATCACCGTGCATATTTTATTAAACAAAATGTATATTACTCTATTTGATGGAGAATAGTATATGTTTTTTTAAAAAGAAAAGTAAAGTGAAAAGCATGCATAAAGAGTATTACTGGAGAATTCTAAAAAAAAAAAAAAACAAAAAACAAAAGAGCATTTTGGGAATGGTCTGAATTAGGGGTGGACGGTTCAGTTTTTGATCGGTTTCCGGTCGATTTTAAAACTGAATTGGCCAAGTCAGTTTTTTAATTTGCCATAACCGAACATCTGACCATTTCGAAAAAAAACTGAGTTAAAACATGACTGAAATTTATGGTCGGGTTTCGGTCGGTTCGGTTTTAATTGGGTTTTTGCACCCAAAGCAAGCAACAATGAATGAAAAGGGAATACACATTCTTAGCTACAAGTGTTCAAATCCCCATTTTTTCCTCCTATCTTTTCCACACCACCAAAGAAAAGCATTTGGCAGAAAATTACACTGTATCATTTGCACAAACCATCAATTTTCTTTTTTGCAAAAAATCAGAAAAACCCAACAATGAAAATCATTGTTTGTTTTGAAGAAAAGCTTGGTGGGTTTTGAAAGAGTACCACCACTGATTTGCTTCATGGGAATGGCTTTTGGGATCATGTAGTTAACGGTGGTGGGATTGGTTTGGCGTTGCCAATGGTTTTGGAGTGAAGAAGCTAAAGCCATGGCAGACACGTCTTCCTCATGCTGCTGCTTCTATTGTCGCTGTGTTGCTGCTGTTGTAAATATCTATAGCCGCTGCCATGTCTTTTCTCTCGTTTCCCACCAACCAACCAATGGATTTCAAAGAATGGGAGCTGAAGGGTTCGTCGAAGAGAGAGAAAGGCGTTCGGCTGAGATTTGATTGAGGTGTCGACATATTAAAGGTACTGACCGGTCCGATTCTGGAAAATATTGATGAAAATCGATTACTGAATCGGACCGGCTATTTATATTTAACAGGACCGGACTAAATTAGTCTAATTCGGTGAATTTAGCTAGTTCGGCCAATTTTTGTCCACTCTCAATTTGAATTATAAATTTTTCGTAGCAGAGGAATTTATTCAAGAAATATTATTTTTAAAACAAAAGTAGAAACAACATATTAATTAAAACAACTAATCAAGATAAACAGAAATAAATGAAATAAAAAATAAAAGTTAATTAAGAAAAAAATATAATCTAGTTAGTAAAAGCATCCAGTTGGAACAAAACGTGACAAACCAAATTCCAAAAATCTATTTTTATAACTACTCAAAATTAAAGATATTAAAATTCAACTAACCATTTTGACTAATGCTAAAGTACTGCCTGTCTGCTAACAAATATATATATATATATATATATATATATATAAGTTATTATTTAATTAATTTATTTTAATTAAGAGTATTCTTTTAATAGTTTATTTATGTATATTTTAATTATAATAATATATATTAACTAATAAAATAATAATTTGAGCTGCTAATATGTTTCTTACTTCCTTGATAAAGTGGTGTACACGAATTTGGCACACAGCAAAAGCTAACAAAATGCTTAGACGACAATATTTTCCCCTCTTGACAATTAAAAGGGGTATATTTTATTCAGAATTGATTGAATTTTAAAAGAGTTTAAAATTTTATAGATATTCAATTTAGAATTGAGATAAATCTATATAAATTAAGATGTATTAAATTCAGATTTTAATGGATTTTATAAAAATCTATTAAAATTTAGGTGTATTCAATTAAGACTTTATAGAACTATTTTAAAATCTAAAAGTATTCAAAAAGTCATTGACTTTAAAAGATTTAAAAAAAATGATAGATTTTAATGGATTTCATTGGATTTTAAAAGAAATTTTGTGAATGAAAAAGTCTAACTAAAATCCCACATATTTTTCATGGATTCTATTAGATTCTTATAAATTCTATACATAATCCATAAAAATCTATAAAAATCTATGAATTCTTTTAAAATCTACAACTCTATTTAAATCCATTAAACTTTTAATTGAATACATCCTCCTAAAATGAAAAAAATAGAGTTGATTTTCATCCCTACTTCGGCAATGGGCCACCTTGTGTCCACAGTAGAGATGGCAAAGCTACTCGTCACTAGAAATCATCATCTTTTTGTTACACTGCTGCTCACCAAGGTACCGTTCGATTCCAAGGTCGGAGCTTACATAGATTCCCTTTCTTCAATCTCACAGCGAATCAGCTTCATCATTCTCCCAAATCTAGAAGTAACCAATAATACAAATCCAAATCCTCTCGTCTTCATTACTTCATTCATGGAGGATCAAAAACCCAATGTCAAAAACCATATCATTCATCATTCCAACTCGGGTTCTGACTCTCCTCCACTCGCCGGTTTCGTTGTGGACATGTTCAGCACGGCGATGATAGACGTGTCTAATGAATTTGGCGTGCCTTCTTATATGTTCTTCACTTCAAGTGCAGGGTTTTTCGGCCTGCTATTCCACCTCTTATCTCTTCACGGGGAAGAGAACACATCTACATTGTTATACAAGAAAGAGAAATTAATCTTCTTGAGCTTCGATAACCCTGTACCGGTTAATTTCTTGCCATATATATTTATGGATGAAATTAGCACAGCAATAATGATGAATCATGCTAGAAAGATTAGAGGAACAAAAGGCGTAATTGTGAACACATTCATGGAGTTGGAACCTCGTGCCATTAATTCTCTGTTATCTGGTGGGGCATTGCCTCATCTGTACCCTATTGGACCTATAATAAGCTTAAAGAGTAACAATTTTAGCAATGTGGGACATTCAGGGTAAAAAATAACAGAGTGGCTTAATGATCAACCTCCTTCATCTGTATTGTTCTTATGCTTTGGAAGCACATGAAGTTTCAGCGAAAATCAGATAAAAGAGATTTCAACCGCGCTTGAGAAAAGTGGGATAAGATTTTTATGGTCACTACGCCAGCCTCCATTGAAGGAAAAAAGGGCTTTCTTACCAAATGACTATGAAGATCCAAAACAAGTGCTTTCTCCAGAGTTTCTCGATTGAACGGCTAGAATAGGGAAGATCATAGTTTGGGCTCCACAAGTTGATATTCTTTCTCATCCGGCAATCGGAGGGTTTGTGTCGCATTGTGGATGGAATTCTATATTGAAGAGCATATTGTTTGGGGTGCCCATTGCTGCTTGGCCTGTAGAAGCAGAGCAACAGTTGAATGCATTTCAATTGGTGAAGGAATTGGGATTGGCTGTGGAAATTAAGCTGGACCATAGGAATAATAATGCTAGTTTTTATGACAATGAATATGATCAAAATGAGGCTTCTCGGATTGTAAGTGCCCAAGAGATAAAACTTGGTATAAAGAGGTTAATGGGGTTTGACAATGAAGCAAAGAATAAGGTAAAATTGATAAGTGAGAAATGCAAAAAGGCCTTAATGGAAGGTGGATCTTCACACTCCACATTGAACAATCTGATTAATGCTGTGATGGATAATATGCCTTGAAGCCCTTTAAGCTTGAGTACTATTAATATATATTGCATAAGAATACAAGTTTGGATTGTTGTAAACCAATATATACAATTTGATTTAGATGAGGATATTCACAATTTATAATTTTGAAAATGAGTGAGTTTAATTATTTAAAACTATTAAATTACATATCATATCAAATTCGTTACATTAAATATATTTAATATAACAGTTCTAAATAATTTAATTCACTTATCTTCAACTTAAAATCTTCACGTGAATATAATATACATTACTAATGCTCTGTTTTTTTCTTTTGGGTGGGGGGACCTAAACCCACTAATTATTTAGCTAAAACTGTACATATTTTGTTACTCTACTCAAATTTTCGTACATATTATAAAGAGTTTTTGGCACCATTATTTTTAGAATTTTGTATAGATCTGTAAATAGCTTCTGTATTTGCTCCTGAACTTAAAAAAATATTAACAGCAGTAATCTCAGCTTTTGACCTCGTTAGTTTTCCTTTATAAATATCTCGTAACTTTTTATAATTTAAAAGGAAATATAAAAATTTCATCATTATTTTTTTAGTTTAAAAAATAAAATAGATATTTTTAGTATTGTCTATTACTGTAAAACTCTGAAAAAAAAGAAGATAAATATTTATAAATTTAAAAACTGAAAATGATGTTATTTGTTAAATTTAAAAATCATAAATACTAAATATAAAGTACAAGGAATAATTTACAACTGTAGGAAAAATTTAAAAGACAACGATATCCAGAATCCAATAAAAAATAAATAAAATTACGAAAGCTAACTTTATGTTTTTTTTTGGTAAAACGTGTTAAAACCAAAAGAAAAACAAAGGGCAAAGCCAATAGCCTACACAAAAGAGAAAAGCAAAGGGCCTCCCCAGAAATTCCAGAACAAAAGAACGGGGGGTTCCCTGCCCAGATACAGCAGTCAAAAAACATGTCCTAAAATTTTGAAAGTCTAATTCAGTGGAAAAAGCAGTTAAACTTTTATATCAACGAATATAAAAATTAAAATTAAAATTTTAATAATTTTATTCAGATTTAAATATTCATTTTTACTGTTATAAAAAAAAATTATATCGTAAATTTTTATCAAATCAAAAAAAAAATACCTGAATCGATTCGGTCGCTAATTATTTATTGCTTTATATATCTGGTACAGATAAATTTTTTTTTTTTTTTTTTTTTAAATTTGCAATCCTATCTGCCAAGTAAAATTTTACGAAAGCTAACTTTATACTTATTAGGTAGTTGTACTTATACCATTTACATATACAGCAATAAAGTTGAAGATTGAGACAGAGCATCTGACAAACGAAATCAATGGAATCACTTTTTTAAAGATTTTTTATTTTTTTTAAAGAGTGGAATGCCTTCGTTGTTATATTGATTACTAATTTTT
This sequence comes from Ochetophila trinervis, assembly GCA_003254975.1. Lineage (NCBI taxonomy): Eukaryota > Viridiplantae > Streptophyta > Magnoliopsida > Rosales > Rhamnaceae > Ochetophila > Ochetophila trinervis. The sequence goes on from QANX01000258.1 coordinate 34,376, forward strand.
TTTTAAATCAATATCCTTGATTTTTTTAGTATGTAAAGTTATAAACCCCAATGCCAGCTCATGAAGAAAAAAGTGGGCTTCACTTCAATATCCCAATTAATTTAAGAAGAATAATTAAAAAGAATAAAAGTTAATTGCTCTTTATTTTAAAAACTGTGCAATTTAAATTTTCAATTTTTAATTCATCAATATAAATTTTTATCTTTTAATTTATTATAATTCGAGCTTTGTTTGAATTTTAATTATAAATTTGAATAATTATTTTACGTAATTGATATTAAAATGTATAATTTTTAAATAAAATATTATAACTATTTTAAAACTATACATTTTATTTTTAAAAAATAAAATAAAATTGTAGCATGGTATAAAACTATATAAAATGTTAAATTAGAAATTACTAAAAATACATATTTTTAAATTAGTTTTAAACTATATAAAATTAGTTTTAAACGGTTATTACACTATGTTTATCAAAAGTTCAACAAAATTCAAATTGCAAAGAATTGAAAAGTAAAACCTGAATTACTAAATTGAAATATAACACACTTAAATTGCAAAATTTTCAAAATAGAAAATATTAAAATGTATTAATCATTAAAAAATAGAATATTTTGTCCAATATTATATTCAACGTTTTACAAAAAGACTTCAGAAGCAAAATTAATTTCAAAACGTACCATATAACAAACGCAAAAGAATAATGTTCACTTGTAAAATCCATGACTATCTTGGCTATCTCCTAAGCTAGCTTATGAAATAGTTTTAGCTTCGATTCCAATTGGAGAAGTTTTTATTTGTACAAAGATATCTAATATTTTATTACAAAGTTTTTATTTGTTTATGAAGAAAAATCGAACCTTTTTTAAATTATTATTGTGACTTCAGTATTTATCGATGCGAGAATCTCAAGTTATAATTAATTAACCAGCACCAACATCAGTTTTGGCAATACTTTTAATATACAATTGGGTTTCCGCTACGTGGATTCCCCCTATAACACATAATTTGCTCAGACCCAAATGAGATAAAAAAGAAAAGAAAAAGAAAAGGTAGTTGCAAAGTATATTCACTCTCGTGGCAAATAGGACTGTCCAAAACGTAACTTATTGCCAGCAAAGCAGTGACATCATTTCCAATGTTTGCATTCCACCGAAACTTTCCCAAAGCCTGTCAATTAAGCTTGCACTGTCATTTCCGCACCAGCTGATCGTTGACTCAAAAATGGCATCGAAATGAATCATCTTCCTCATTCATCTTCAATTTTCTGAGCTGCCAAAAAATGAAGAAGGCCGAGTTGATTTTCATTCCCTCACCCGGAATGGGCCACCTGATGGCCGCCGTGGAGATGGCAAAGCTCCTCATCTCCCAACACCACCATCTTTTCATCACCGTCATCACCATGAAGCTGCCCTTCGATTCCAAAGCCGCATCGTACGCAGAGTATCTCTCCTCCGCCGGCTCAGACCGCATCAGCTTCATCGTCCACCCTCATCGGAATAACGACTACGCCGATCCCAACCCTCTCGCCTTCAACACTTCTTTCATGGAGGATCAGAAGCCCTGCGTCAAACGCGCCGTCGCCGAGCTCTTCCGTTCCAAGAGTACCCGACCCGACTCGCCGCGCCTAGCCGGGTTCCTCGTCGACATGTTCTGCACGGCTATGATAGACGTCGCCGATGAATTCGGGCTGCCTGCTTACGTGTTCTACACTTCCGGCGCTGGCTTTTTGGGGTTCATGTTCCATTTTCTGTCCCTTCACGACCGAGTTCGTTAGCAACCCCGGCGACGAGTTACTCATCCCGTGTTTTGTCAACCCTGTGCCGGCGGCTGTCTTTCCCGGTGTGGTGCTGGATGAAACCAGTGCTTCATTGATGATGATGCACACAAGAAACATCAAAAACAATACTAAAGGTACAGTTTAATTATCGCTTCTTTTAAATATTTTTACAGCGCTTTTAATTGTACTTTTTCTTTCGAACACTTTATTTTCTGTTATATAAAGCATCTGAATGAAGTTTTAAAAATAAAAAAGTAATATTTACTAAATTATTTCAACGTTACTTTTTAAATTAACATATATAATTGTTGTTCATAAATAAAATAATATAAACATATAATATGCATGATAAAATATCAAATAATAAATAAAAATATTATTAAATTTAATTTAAAAAGTAAATTTGACCTTATGCATTTAAAAAGCTAAATTGTAAGTCTCGCAATATGTCGTGTCGAACAGTATTTGTGTCGTATTATTTTGTATTCGTGTAAAAAAAATTTCATTTCAATTCAATCTATTAAACATTTGTGTTGAACTGTGTTATTGTTGTGTCGTTCTGTGTCTGTATCATATTTAATTTGTGTCTACTAAGCCTAAATACATATTCAAATGATATGCTAAACATCTTAAAAAATATATTAGCATACTAAAATTCAATATAATTAATAATTGTGAATTCAAAATATGTAAAATATTACAAATTAAAGCTATATTAAATATTTATAGTGGCTAAGAAAAGAAATATGTATTACAATTGTAAATTTAAAAATATTCAAAATATTATAAACCAAATTAAAATTATACATCCGTAATAAAAAAGATAAAATCTAAAACAAAATATCAATATATAAATAAATATAAAAAATTTTATTTTTCAATGAAATAAAATATAAATTTTATAGTTTTCTAAAAAAATAATATAAAAAGTTATATATAAAAAAATAATTAACTTAATATTTTGCTTATAGTGACATAACGTGTTAACTTGTTCCAGTCTGTTTTAATCCGTTTTCTTACTGATATCAATTCAATCCAATATCGCATATCCGAATCTGTAAATTATCGTGCCGTATTGTACCGTACTATCATGTTGCGTAGCATTTTATGGCCTACTAAATTGATTTTATATTAATTTTTGAATTTATAAAGCATATTAAAAACTAAAATAGAATGTTGACTTTAAAAAAAAAAAAAAAAAAACTATTGGAGATGTAGAATGGCTTTTATTTGAGCTCAATTCAGAGTTTAGTTCTAATACAAACTTGAATTGTCATTTATTTTAAATTTAATAAATCATTAAAAAGTGAGTCACTATACAATTTACATTTTTCTTTAATAGGTATACTCGTAAACACTTTCATGGAGTTAGAATCCCACGCCATTCGAACTCTATCGGATGCTAAATTCCCTCCTCTGTATCAAGTCGGTCCGGTTCTCAACCTTAAAAGAGACGAAAGCAATCGAAACTCCAACATAATCGAGTGGCTTGATGATCAGCCACCTTCCTCGGTTCTGTTTCTATGTTTCGGAAGCATGGGAAGCTTCGACGAAGCTCAAATACATGAGATCGCAGTCGCTCTGGAACAGAGTGGAGTTAGATTCTTATGGTCGTTACGTAGACCGCCATCGAAGGAAAAGATGGTGTTCTTATCGAGGGATTATACAGATCCGGAAGAAGTTCTACCAAAAGGGTTTGTGGATCGAACGGCTGGGATAGGGAAGATCATAGGATGGGCTCCACAGATTGATATTCTTGGTCATCTAGCGGTGGGAGGGTTCGTATCGCATTGCGGTTGGAATTCTATATTGGAGAGTATTTGGTTCGGTGTCCCAATTGCTACTTGGCCACTTCATGCGGAGCAACAGCTGAATGCTTTTCAAATGGTTAAGGATTTGGGAATTGCTGTAGAAATCAAGCTTGATACGAGGAATAGCTTTTATGTTGCTAAAGATCATCATCCGGTTGTGAATGCTGAAGAGATAAAGGTTGGTATAAAGAAGATTATGGAGAGTGATAGTGATGTGAGGAAAAGAGTGAAGGAGATGAGCGAGAAGAGTAGGAAAGTTTTAGTGGAAGGTGGGTCTTCTCATTCTTCTTTGCAAAATTTGATTCATGTTGTGATGGATAGTTTGACTTGAAGCCTTTGCTAGTAAAGTTTTGTTAAATTTTATTTGCTAAAATTTGTTATTTTTCTCATACTTTCACGGTTCGATAGGTTTCTTTAAATATTAGGTTGTTCTTTTTATGGTTTAGGGACAAAAATAAGAAAATAACATTTTTTTTTTTACCTGGGTTTCTTTAAATATTAGGTTGTTCCTATATAGGGTTAAGGGAGAAAAAGATTAAAAATAATAATAATAAATAAAAATTAAAAAAAAAAGAAGAAGTTTTTTTATTGATATGATTTTTCTTTAAAATGACTTTTAAAATGTTTTTTTTAATTGTAAACATTAAAAATAATTTTTGAAAATGTTTGAATAATTTTTTAAAAATAAAAACTTAAAAAACAAAGCCAAAAAAATAATATATAGTTCATTTAAAAAGATATAAAAAAAAAGCTTTTTTATTGATATGATTTTTTTTAAAACAACTTTTAAAATGTTTATTTATTTATTTAAAATATTAAAAATAATTTTTAAAAATGTTTGGATAATTTTTAAAAAATAAAAACTTAAAAACAAAGCAAAAAAAAAAGAATATATAGTTCATTTAAAAACATTAATTTCTGAACAAGTTGAAGTTTAAAACGCCGAGATTTCTCAAAAAGAAGCAGCAGAAGCAAACAAATATGCAACATGTGACAAAGAAATTTAATAATGTGATAAGCATTATTCCAAATGCTTTAATTTTATTTATTTATTTTTAATTTGATGCGGCAAAAACCAAGTTCTCATTGAAAAATAATTAGCATCAGGCTGATTTAATAAATACTTCTGCTCTAAAATGTTGGTGAAATAAAATATGAGATGACTTTAATTTGTGCGTGCAAAGCTTGAGATATTTGAAAGACGTGTAATTGCCATAGGGCTTAATTAAAACAAACTAATTCTAAGAAAAGATAAAATAAAAAATAATAGATAATGCATAAATTGAATAATTATGTGACTTAAAGCATCTCCAATAGTTCTTTTTATTTTTAAATTTTTTTTTTATCATAATAAGATAAATAGATAGAATGATATAAAAAATTACTTCAATAGTTTTTTTTAAAAAGCATGTTAAGCTTATGTGGCATGATGTGGCAAGGAAAATAAGCATTTTTGTCTTGGCATTTTTGCAAATTTCAAATGATTCTATTAAAATTTAATTTAAATTTCAAATCTTCATAAAACAACCCGAACTAACTAAATAATTGCTATGCACTACATACAATTAATAGCATAGAAAGAATAAGCTATTACTTTAATATTAGTTAGACTTTTAAGAAATATTTTTGAAAAATATGCTAAGTACAATCCATAAAATGCCAAGACAAATGATTTTGCAAAATGCTTAGCATGTTTGTCTTGGCATTTTGCAAAATAATTTGTCTTAGCATTTTATGGATTGTACGTAGCATGTTTTTCAAGAATATTTTTTAAAAGTCTAGCTAATATTAAAGTAATAGCTTTAAAGTAATAGTTTATTGTTTCTATGCTATTAATTGTATGTAGTGCATAATAATTATTTAGTTAGTTTGGGTTGTTTTATGAAGATTTGAAATTTAAAATAAATTTTAATGGAATCATTTGAAATTTATGAGTCTAGTATCAATACTCTTATGCTTCTCAGTGAATAAAACTGATATTCCTTTCAATATTATATTAGATTAGTAGACCAGATTTTATGTTATGTTACTAGATGTTTCCTTTGGTTATAATTATCAACATGCATCCATGTTGCTCATTGGAATGTTTTATATGAATCTGATATGACACAAGCCATATGTTTAATGAACAAATGTATCAAACTAACTTAAGTAAAGCCTATTTCTGCCATTTTTGACTTGTATGTGGAATTTTTTTTGAGGAGATTTGTAGTATTAATACACTGAATTCTTTTTACTAATGATTCCCATAACACTATTTCTATATTACCAGTACTAGTAATTATCAATTATCAGCTTTAATATTTTGCTTTTATATTTTTTTTGTTTACATACACACGCATATATTGGAGCTAAGAACCGGCTGTAGAAAGGGAAAAAAAAAAAGTCTTTAAATTTATAGAAAATTTAAGTACATAAAATTACTCATGAATATTGTTACAGTTTTATCGAAGTTAAATCACAGTAGAATGATGAATATGAAATATAATTATTATTAATCTGGGAGCTTAACTTTGAACTTAAATATCAAATAATTTGTTGACCACCATGTAAATTCCACAAGTGATTGATGAAATCCATCTTTAAATATTTGTGTAATCTTTTGTCTTGGACTTGGTTCATTCAATTAATCATATTTGAAACAAGAAAAGTATAATTGTGCTCTAGATGAACATTTTCAACTATTTCATCTCCATAATGTTGCCAATTTTCAGGATTGATGCCTTGACTATGCTCAATTTCAATGACCATGTTGTGTAAGATGATGCATGTCTTCATTATATTTCCAAGATCCTTTGCATTCCACATATGTGCTGTAACTTTGACACTATGCCACCTACTTTGCAATACTCCAAATGCTTGTTTTACGTCATTCCTTATAGATTCTTAGTGTTTGGCAAATAATTTTTCTTTCGTAGAAGATGATTTAAAAATTGTTTGAATAAGAATAACATATTGTGGATAAATTCCATTAGAAATGTAATATCCTATATAATAGTTGTGACTGTATACAACAAAATTGCAAGGAGGTGCAACAACCTTAATAAGATTATCAAATAATGGAGATTTATCTAAAGCAATAATATTGTTATTAGTACCAATCATGCCAAAAAAATGCATGTCAAATCCACAAATTTTGTGAAGTTCTAATTTTTAAAATTAAAGTAGAAACTCTTTTAAAACCATTAGTATGTGTGCCATGCCAAGCTATGTGACAATTTTTCCAATGCCAATGCATTCAGTCTTAGACTTCCAAGCATACTTGGAAATCCTCAAGCATGACCTTCTTTTAGCATTACAATATTATCTTGGTTTGGCTATCTTAAATATTGTTTTTCAAAAACTCATATTATAGCATCACAAAAGCGTTTTAAGCTTTCAATTTGAACATATTCGTCGAGCACATCAGCTAGACATCCACATGCAATCATCTGCATTGAAGCTATAACTTTTTGTAAAGGACTTAACCCAACCTTCCCAGCTGCATCAACTTTTTGTGTAAAATAATCGTCATAATTTTTCACAACTTATAAGTTGCATTTGAATAAATTTACATCCATTTGAATTTGTCGTCTAAAATGCTTTGATGTTTACTTTGAGTTTTCACATTTGAAGTAGTAATTAACAATTAAATCATGACGTTTTCTTCTATCACGACGTATATAACGTCTATTAGATGTTGATTCACCATCAAAATGCTTTTTACTAGTTAAAATTGTTGAAACTATCATAGGAATATGGATTGCAGTGACATGAACCACATTATGAATCATTTTGTTGCATGAGTGATGTTATTTCAATGATTCATCCAATAGGTGTTTGGCCATTGAAAGTGCATTGTCGCTTGATGATGAACTGTCACAGTCAAATTTGAAACTTGATATCGACATTGTTTTGTAATAACACCTATAGAAGAAAAAAAAAACATATACATCAGTTTAAAAACATAAAAAATTCTAATTTTAAGCTACTACATCTATATAAATATCTTATTTATTTAAACTCAAAAGTAGATAAATAAAAATCTCAAAACATAAATAAGACATAAATGAAGACAAATAACCACCACATTGGTGAACAAAAAAAAGCTAGATTCAAAATCATTTAGAGTACCTTACCAAATCTAATGATAATAATTAAGAGTAAGAGGATAGAGTTGGATGCGGTGTACACAATTATGCTAGCAGAATAGAATGCTTCAAATGCAAAACACGAAGAGATTATTGTGATAAACCCTCCTCTTCTGTGTCCTAAAAACAAAAAAAAGAAGGGAAAAAATGAAAGAATTTTTTGGGTTTACAACTAATGAGAATGGTTCAGCAAATAATGTTTGCCAATGTTAAATTGTTTTTTATTGCATGTATGTAAAACATATTGTACTTATATATTTTCAGCTGGTGCAATTTAAGGAGGGAAAAAAATAGGGTTGTGTGTGATATCTCAAAAAATGCTGCTTTTTTCACTTTTTTTTTACAGACTTAATAAGTTCAGTCAGATCGAAGGCAGTTTTTTTCTCCAAGCATAGATTGGCTATCCTTCAATCCAATAATTTATGACCCCTTTAAGCATCAAATCTCTAAGAATAAAACAATTATGCATATAAGAACTAGATGCCCCTACTTCAAAAGTATTAAAGTATAGATCAAATATCTAAGATCAAAGCAAGTCAAATAAATATTTTTTCCATACCTAAAAAATGAAGGAGAATGAGTCTTCTTTTTGGTCGTAGTTTTACATCTATGGTCTGGATATGTTGATTCATATGGTTGTTACCTTTTATGAGATTTTAAAGGGTAATTCAACACATTAAAAAATTCTTTAAAAACATTTGTACATAAAATTTTCCACTATTCTATGAATACAGCAAAGAAGTATAAGATATACTAGAGGCCCGGTTAAAGTTTCTCATGCAACCATGATACATGATTGCTCGACTTGAATGAAAGCCTGATCAGAAAGTGGTCAATCATGGTCTAAGGTAGGCAATATATAGGCAGTATCAATTTTCTTTATCCAAGGGGATACACTTCCTGTGTAGAAAAGTAAGTTTTAAGCAGTACTTCTAAACCAGACTAGACCATAAAGCAAACTCGACCAAACATCACCAAGGCTTAACTTTATTCAACCACCAGTTCTACGCTTATATTAGTGCCCATTTTTCTATCTACTTGCTATGCACATATATAGTCAGTGGGAATCAGAAACAATAATTTTGCAATTATTGTTAATATATCATGATCATTTCATCCATTTTAATTTGATTTTCCTTTTTCTTTGTTGAGTATGGGTCGAGTGTACAAACTATCTGGCCTTCGCAAACTGCAACAATGCCCCTGCGTACATTGCAAGCAACAAACCAAAACCAACAAGATGCATAGACGTTAGGTTCTTGAAAAATGCTATTCATTTTATTTAAATATCTTTAAACATTACCACCTTAAATGCCTTAAAGAGATCTGGAATTCTGCAATAACATCATTTATAGCGTTTTATGACTTGGTTAGGAATTGAGGCATGGCTACATCTTCTATACATATGGAACTGTACGTTTTACATAGCATGCCTAAATAACTAACAATAATATGAAAGTCTTTAACTCGGCATCTCAAATGAAATGCAAACGAGGAAAGCCCATATAAGAATTCCTAACAACATAAAAACCAATCAACTTTTTCAGCATCAACCCAGCTTTTACCCAAAAAAATCTAAAGGAAAACTTCAATTAAAGATTTGTGTAAGAGGGTTATAACAAAAATCCAGCTTTATAAATTATAGACTAATAAACAAAATCCATACCTAAAAAACGTAGGAGAATGAGTCTTTTTATGGTTTGCTACTTTCTTTGTTTGAATCTCACTGGTACCCTATGTTTGTTTGTCCGATGGTTATTGTATTTCAGTTTATTGTATTTAATTAAATGTTTAATTTTAATTTACATATAATTTTGAACATAATACACATCATCAATTAATTACACTTTGAACAAGAACCATTAAAGAGTAATTTTTAAAATTCACCATCTACAAATAGATATTATACCCAATCAGCATTAATATTTACTATTTAATATACCATATAGATGTTAATCTAGAGAGCCATTAAAAATGTTTTTACTTCTTAATGTGCCTCACCTATGTGCTGTGAGCACGCGGGGTGGGATCCAAGATAGTATTAATTCAACAATTAAAACTTATATACGGCGTTCAATGTTTGCACTTAGTGATGCGTATAATAATCATTCATAATTTGCACTTACTGATGCACTTATTTTATTGTACTGCATTCCATGTTTTATTTTATTATCGCGTATACAATTATAATTAATTAAATTTATATAGCATCTTATTAACAATATCTTATATATTATAAAGGACAGTGGAAAGCCAAATAAGTTTCTGTCTTTTTTTATCGTCCATAGTTTTTTTTTTCTCTACATAGCAAAAAGGGCATTATTGTTATCAATGCAAGTTAAGATGGATGGTTGGACATCTTTTTCCCTTAAGCAAGGTTTCGGATTCGAGTCTGGAATAAATTCATTGTTGTTAATTATTTTTATTTATATATCATAATTTACTCACACATTTTCATTCTCGTCATTTCTATAGTCAACTTCATTAATCAAATATTCGAAAAGAAGGAAGATAGATCACTCATATCGTAAGAAAATATTCCTTTTTTTTTCNGCGATTCTTGATGAATCACTTTCTAGTTGAAATCATTTCTAAACGTGTTTTAAATTGAAAACTATTTCACACTGATAATAAAATAAAACTTATTTTGATAAGCATTTTTGTTCCTATCACTAGCTATAAAACTCCTATGATCCATTTGGAGATGATTCGAATTAATTTTAATTTGAAAAATGATTTTTCAAAAATTATCCATTTAGTACTTATTCTAGAATCATCAAATAAATAAAATTTTCAAAAACATAATCCTTAAAAAATAATTTTACTTCTTTCTTTACCAACATCATTGAGATTTGAGAGTGTTATTATATTTTGAATAATAATTTTAAACATTTTAAATCATTACAAAATGGACCTTATATTTTCATATATATATATATTTTTTTTGTGTCTATTTTTTTTTGAACCTGTGATCTTGAAGATATAATTCATCCTTTTGACCACAAAACTAGAAGATCGGGACACCCTATATTTCCATATATGTTTAGTCTATAAAAAAGTAAAATACATGAACGATTATCAAGCAAGCCTTCATATTTTATACAATAATTGGCAATAATAAACTAATAATTAGACACATTTAAAATTTATTTATTTATTTTGGGCGAGTCAAAAAGTCAAAAAAAGGTCAAGAGATGCGCATGCAATAAAAACCAGAAGATGTACAAAAGAGAAGGTACAAAAAAGTTACAAAATAGCTAAAAAGAAGGGTCATATATTTACCACCACTATGGTAAAGGCTAGTGGAATTGAAGAGGAGAGAGAGAGAGAGAGAGAGGACAAAAGAAGCAGAGTTAAGGCATTATTTGGGGAGGCAAAAGCCATGATTGAGATAATTGGGGGTTCCTGACACTTAGTCATGATTGAACTTACACACTACTCCCACCCATTTCCTTATCACTTTCTATAAAACCCCCTCAAACATCCCCACCCCTCCTCTCCAAACATACCCATCATCACCTTCAAAACTTCGAGTCTCTCTCTTTGAGTATTTCATTCAAACAATCGTAAAAGTACCAAGCTTTGCTTTCGGTTTTTTCTTTGGCAGAGTGAGTGTTTAGCAAAAGAAAAAATGGTTGAAAAGGAAGATCTGGGTTTGAGTCTCAGCTTGAGTTTTATCCCTCAGAACAATAACCAGTCAGTGCAGCTGAATCTCATGCCTGCTTTGGTCCCCTCTTCTGCTTGTTCTTCTTCTCCTTCTTCTGGTTTTAACCTTCACAAGGCCTCTTGGAACGACACCTTTCCGTCTTCAGGTGTGTGTGATTTTCAAATTTAGATCTGTTTTTTTTTTCCCCCAGAAACATACACGCTTGGAGCACCATGTTTTCTTTTTTTCCCCTTTTGTCTTTTAACCCGACAATTTCTTTTCTTCTCTCTCGCTTTCGCTTTTAATAGGTGAGTTTAATTAGATACTGTAACAGATTTAATGTAATATCTAATCCGAGTTCTAGATGATGAAGTCTATTTATCTATTTAACATTTAAAATCTAAAAAAAATATATTTTATCTTGTATGAATGACTTTTATTACATGGTATTCAATGGAACTTTTTCCCTTTCCCCTGTTTACCTTTCAGATCTACGTTTTTAAAAATATTAACACTTTTTAGATAAATTTTTGACAGAAATATGAACAGATCTCCATGAACCAAATCAAACCCAGAATTTAATTTTGACAGAAAAAGAAGCATTTTCTATTTCTTCAGCTGATTCGTTGCTCTCTCACATGCAGATCGAAACTCGGAGAGTTGCCGGGCAGAGACACGTTCGTTCCTCCGAGGCATCGACGTGAACCGTTTGCCTTCGATGGTGGATTGCGAAGAAGAAGCCGGCGTGTCGTCGCCGAACAGTACCGTCTCAAGCGTGAGCGGGAAACGAAGCGAGAGAGAAGCTAACTGCGACGAGCTTGAGATTGAGAGAGCTTTTTCACGAGGTATCAGTGACGAAGAAGACGGTGAAACCTCGAGAAAGAAGCTCAGGCTCTCTAAGGATCAGTCCGCTATTCTCGAAGAGAGCTTCAAGGAGCATAACACTCTCAACCCGGTAAGTTGCTTCTCAGTAATTTTATTTTATTTTTCCTGAATTTGTTTGGTTGCTGAGAATGTTGGATAGTTTTCTGAGCAACCAACCAAACATGGAGAAAATATATTAGTTAGTGATTTAGTGGGTGGCTATTTTGGTAATTTTGACTGACAAATGGGTTTGGTTTTGTAACTGCAGAAACAAAAGCTTGCGTTGGCGAAGCAGCTTGGTCTCCGGCCTAGACAAGTGGAAGTCTGGTTTCAGAACAGAAGGGCAAGGTACAGAAATTTTCTTACTGTTTCATGGCTATTTTCGGTAAAACGGAAAATAAAAATGTTTGTCTAGATTACATTTTTATCCTCCCGTGGTAGATTTATTTACGAGGCAGTGTGGAAAATTTGTTATCAGGACCAAGTTGAAGCAGACCGAGGTTGATTGTGAGTTCTTGAAGAGGTGCTGTGAGAATCTGACGGAGGAAAATAGGCGGTTGCAGAAAGAAGTTCAGGAACTGAGAGCACTGAAACTTTCCCCACAGTTCTACATGCAAATGACCCCGCCTACGACACTCACAATGTGCCCCTCGTGTGAGCGTGTCGCGGTCCCACCATCCTCATCATCAGCCGTTGATGGTCGGGCCCAACACCACATGGGTCCCACTCATTCAAGGCCCATGCCTATAAACCCGTGGGCCACGGGTACTCCTATTCCTCACCGGCCGTTTGAGGTCCTCCGACCTCGTTCTTAACTCTTCACCGTCCTATTGGGGGGCTTTTTGGTCATTTTAGAATCCAAATCTTAATCTTAGAAGAGAGAAAAGCTGTTACAGAATCTGTACGGAGGAGATTGCGAAAAAAAATTGTAGCACTAATAGCGTACGTATTATATATATTATATTGAAATTATAAAAAGTCTAAGATATGGTTGTTTGGATGTGATTTGGTGGGGTCTGTGTTTTGTAATATTTGACCCATCTTCATGTTTTTGTTGGGGTTAGATTTATTTTTAGATTAGTATTTTTTCCCCCCTTTTATTTTAGTTCTAAATTACCTTCTTCCATTCCTTGCTAGAAAAATATGCCTTTAGGAAGATTTAAGGAAGAAGGAACCTTGGATGTAACATGTAAAGCTCAATTTCTAATTAATTTTTATTTATAACATCTCTTCAAGCAAAGGTTTTAAAAATAAATTAAACTAAGTGTGATGGTCCAAGTTCTATGGAATCTCAATGTGTTATTTCTTGGTGGGTTTTGTTTTTGTTACAAATGGGGTTGTGGGATTTGCAATTGAAAATTAAAAACTTAGGATCAAGATGATGGAGACCTTATATTTTATTAATTGAGGACAAGTTCCTAGTTTTAGGGTTTTTTTTATAGTCAAATTGTTTCCCAATCATGGCCTAATTTTAGCTTTGTATCCAATCAATCGAAGTCATAGACTTTCTAAATAAGCATATTAGCCTTTTGTTATTGAAAAGCTTCTTCATTGCTTTTCACTGTTTCTCACCATCCAACTTCATTTTCTTAGGAAAAAGAAGTTGGATGGTTTTGGATGGAGAATAAGAAAAAAAAAAAAGATTTATGTTATTTTATTTATTTTTATTTTTAACATTGTAATTGTATATCCCACAAATTGCTAGAAAATTGCCATAGATGGGAAATTCTTTTAACATCACCTTTTGCTTAAGCCTTAGCTACCTGTGCTGCTCAAATACTAAAGTTGCCAAGTGTAAACCTAAAATTTTATTTATTTATTTTCTCTTTTGGATAAGAAAAAAAGCTTGCAAACTAGTAGAACCTTAAATCCCCTCCCCCAACTATCTGGAAGCCATTGGGTTTAACTTTTTTTTTTTAGTTGGAGAAAATTCAAACTCAGGATGATTAGCCGAAAGTCGTTAGACAGTTCTCAAAAGGACGAATCTTTACCCCTATTTTAAATTTTAATGCACTTAAAAAAATTATTCTACATTTTAAGAACCAAATACACATTTTTTTAGTAGGACATCAAACAAGTTCAATCATGGAACTTTCAGATGCCAATAGAATTGTTTAGTAGATGCATTTCATGGGATAGCTAGTAACAAAAAAGAAAAAAGAAAAATAGGCTAGGGAAAATCTATCTCTTTTCTCAGGAGATTGGTATATTTTCTTTGAACAGAATATTCCAAGGTTGAAGCCAGCAAGATTTGATACTAAAATTCTGATGTTGCCATTAAAATCCCCTGCGTGGCAACCATCAATGAAAAGGGTGTTGATTCTTTTTATGAGGTCCTGTTGATTGCAGTGCATATATATAGTGCCAAAATATTTATCTATCTCAATTTTGATTCTTTTATTAATTATGCATTTTTTTTTTTATTTTCCATGGAAATTACTCAAATTGGATCCGAATTTCTTTTCCTTCTCAATATGTATGGAAAATGCAAACAAAAGAACAAGCACAATCTTAAATATTCAGGGTATTGAAAGGACCAGGTATATTTTTATCAGTTTTTATCCAAAGTCTTCAACGATTCTCTCCTTGAATATATGGTTTTGTACACCATGAAAAAAAGAAAAGAAAAGAAAAGTCTTTTTCACCATGGCTTTCAAGCCTTTTTATTTCTTTATTTTATTTTATTTTTTCTCATTTTGGTTTTCCCACATTTCCATCCATGTACATTTAAATCCTCAGCCATTTATTTTATCCTTTGTTCTTCAATCAATTAGAATTGGAATAATTTGTTATATTTATATACAGGGGATATTTGTACTAAAGAAAAGAATTCGGGGAAGTGTTTCATAGAGAAATAGGATACAAATCAGTAGTTGATTCTGATGAGTCTTTCTCAAATTTTGAATATTTGTTATTTAGACAAGGGTCTTGTCCAGTTCTGCAACCACAGAAATCTAAAAGCATAGTATTTGCTCATCTGTTTGAGAAGTTCTGTGTGGTCATGCATTTTGGGGTGGGATGTCATGTTATATTTTTGCGAAGATGACCAATGGCGATGCATCTTTATTTGGATGTTATTAGAATAGTCTATCTTTTTGTTGTTGAATAATAATAGTCTTTATTTGTTGGATAAATGACTAATCTTAGAGATTGTTTGTTGGACCATTATTATTAGACTGGACTTGATAGATTAAAATAATATATGTTAAAATTGAATATGATATGATATGATATAATAAAGTATTTTAATCTAATTTTATGTTTGATGTTCTCAATAATAATAACTTTATATTATCTGAAAATAGTCTAACATAATTTATTTAGTAGGATTAAATATTTTATAATTTATTTAAAATAAAATCTATAGAACAATGGACAAAATTAGTACAATTCAGTTCTAATAAATAAACATAATATTAAAATTCATTTTAAAAATTTAAATTTTACCTTATTTACAATTAAACCTAGTTTAATTTTTAAATACAATCTAATCTAATTCAGCTTTAATGGGCTCTAGGTAACATTTAGAATCCCTTCAAAAGCACATGATGTCCAAGATTGGCAATCGAATGGCAATAGTAGGAGTCTCGAAACATGATTGTACTTTACATTTCTTCCAGCTCATGACTTATTATTATTATTATTATTATTATTATTATTTGTTGTTGTTGAAAACCTGCTCATGACTTATTTGTTGTAGTTAATAAGTTTTGCTCCATGAGAGAGAGCTGCAATAAGAAATATGTTATTTCTCTCTATTCTTAATTGGATACCCAAAAGTGATATCTAGACTTTATTTATTTATTTTTTTTAAATTGATTGATTTATTTATAATTTTTTTCTTTTTAAATCCATACGCATGTATATTAATTTGTTCGAGATGCGAAATTAGATTGAATTTGATTACACTATATATATTTTAAATCTACCCCAATTAAATTGAATTATATTTAAATTTATCCTAATATAATTGGACATGATTTCAATTAGTGTAGACTGTGTAGTCCCACAATTTAAATGAGCCCTATGGATTTATAAGGAGAAGCATACAACTTCATGATTCTCAATTTTGTAGGCAAAACTCGAAGCTGGAAGCTCCAATTATTTAATTATTTACATCTTTTTTGGTAATTTTTTTTCTGGCAATATTATAAATTTTGGACTAATAATTCTGCACGTATTATTAAATAATTGGACCTTTCGAGAAAATAAAAGAATTTGATACTTTCATGTTTATAGATTTTTACCTTTTGAAAAGATTAAGAGAAACTTAAAAATTAAAATTAAATGCATGTCTCTTCAAAGGGGATTTTTTTTTTTTTTTTTCCTCTTCTCCTTTCTTGTTTATTATTCTATCATCAATTTTGGGTTCCATCACATTGAAAAGTTAATTAGTCACATTGGGTCTCTTTGGAATGTAAAAATAAGAAAAAGATTATTATTTTGGACAGGAATGCGATGTAATAAAAACTAATCCATGATTGATATCAAATGTCAATTGGACTGGACAATTTTTTTTTTTATATTAATTAATAAAATTTATTATTTTTAAATTAAACAAAATAATTTAAATTAGATAAATTATTTATCAAATAATTTTTTGAAAGAGTTTATTTAATTACTTATATATAATTAAGATTAATATTTAATTATTTATATATAATTAAGATTAATTACCTCTAATATCTTAATTTACATATCCAAAAAATATTCATTTTATTTATAATTATCATAATGCTAAGAGAAAAAATAAAATTATAACTAAAGGAAAGGGGAATGGAGAAATAAAAATAATCAAAAGCAAATACTATAGGAGATAAAAGGGATTATTTCATAAATATCTTTTCTGATTTAGTATAATTCTAAAATAATTTTTACGTCGGTATATTTTAAAAATTATTTATTTATCAATAAAAAATTATTAAAATTAACAGTATAAAAATAAATTAATTTTTAACAAATATAATATTTATTTTTTAAAAAATAATAATTTTTTAAAAATATTTATCTCTCATTTCTATCTTTCNTTTCATCATATTTGCTTTTGATATATTTTTTTTTTTCTTCTCCTTTCTCCATTTTCTCTCCTCTTTTCCCAGGTTTTTTTTTATATAATATTTTTTTGTCTTTTTTGCTTTGCAAATTTGTGGATTCTTGATGGTTTTAAGATAACTGTTTTGTTTTATTAATTGTTTTTATTACTTTTTTTAATTGCATCTGAAATGTTGCATCTCAAATGTTTTTTGCATCAAAGAAATAAGGGGGAGAAGGAAGATGATGAGAGAGAAGCGGAAGGTGGGGAAAATATCAAGTGTGCTTTGTAAATTTGTGGGCTCTGTGTCATGGAAAAGAAGGAGAGAAAATCGGAGAGAAGAGAGGAAAAAAAAAAAACAAAAAGAGAGGGTAAAGAGAAAAAGGAGAGAAAAGAGATATAAAAGGAAAAAAAATAAATTTTTGTAAGTTGGAGGAGAGAAAGAGAGGAGAAAAAATAAAAGAGAGAAAGAGAAGAGAATCAGAGGAGAGAAAAAAAAATTAAGGGAGAGAGGAAAGAGCGTGAGAGAGGAGAAAGAGAGAGGAAAGAGAAAGAGAGAGAAAAGAGAAAGAAATATGAGGAAATAAAAAAATATTAAAAATTTATTTTTAAAGACATTTTAATCATTTTATAGAGAAAATAAAAGTTTAGATGCTTATTAAATTTAAAAAGTGTTTTTGAATTGTCATAAATCTGAAAATTATATTTGAATTAGGACCTAAAATTAAAATGTGTAAATAGAATTATCCCAAAATAAAATAAATAACTCAAACAACAAAGATAAATAGAAAAAAAAAAAAGTGATGTTAAAAAAAAATAAATAAAGAATATCACTTATACTGATAAAAAAGAAATATATATATATATATATATATACACACACAGTTAGGCTATTATTAAGTATACGTGACTTTTTATATGTTTATGTATAAAATCTAATAGCTAAAATTAAAAGGTAAAAAAATAGATTGATGGTTTAGATGGCTAAAATCAGATGGCATAGATGACTAAAATCAAATGGCTTAAAAAGCTAAAATTCTAAATTTAGCTAAAAATTCTGGCTTAAACTCTCTAATTCAGTCTTTTCTCTCTCCTTTGAATATCGTATCATCTACCTTTTTCCTTATTGAAATTCAAAAAAATCAAAATCCATTGTCAAGGCCAATAAATTTCAACAGAGTATTAATATATATTTTCTTTAATTTTGTTTTTCTTATACCCATTTTGTAGATTTTTTCAATTTTTTCTTCGATTTTATTTTTTATTTATTTTTTTCTGGTGGTTGATTTCTAGATTTTTTTTTATATTGTATATCCTATGTGTTTATTTTTCTAGCGGTGTATGAGTAATATATGTATATCATATTAATTGAATTTCAAAGACAACAAAGCAGTTTCTCCATTATCATCAACGTTCAAGCTATTATTTCATTATGAGGTCAAACTTCATTATAAGGTCAAAGTTCTAAACTCTCATAAATTTTCAAAATCTGTATTTTTTTTTTGAATGGCACTTTGTTTGAAAGAAACTTCTACAATTTTTTGTTATATATGAGAATAATGTATCTCTATTAAAGATGAAAAGCGCATGCCCCAACTCTGATTGTACGGATTATCTGATAATGACTTGTAACAATATAGTTTATCATTTTCATTACGGAATGACTAATTTTAGAGTGTCTGAACTATTTTCTTCTCTGGCTTAGGACTTTAAGAGCCTCAAACAAGCTTTTATGGTACTTTTCTTTCTCTCCAAATTCAAAGTTCCTGTTTTTTGGTTTTCTTTTTTTTATTAATGTGACTCAGTAAAAGCTGAAAAATTTCTGAGTTTAAGAGTGTTTAATTAATTTTTTTTTTGGTAATGTGTCTTTTGTGAATGAATCAGCTACTATATGCTTTCCAACTGGAATTTTATTTTATTTTTAATTTTAGGGTTCAGGATCATGGGACTGAATTTTGGTCATTTTCCATTTTTATTTTTCTTCTCCATTTGGATTTTTAATTATTTGTTTACATATTCTTTTTTGTTTTTTGTTTAATGGTTTATTGGCAAATTGGTTAAACATAGTGGACTGATTTTTCTTCTTTTGGTCATGTAAATAGATTTCTTGTATCTATTTCTTCTTACTTTTTTTTTTTAGTTGGATTGCTTTTGATTTTCGGTTCCTTCCTCATTGGTGAATTGGCTATTTCAGTAGTTTGATCGTTTCCAGAATATAGTTTTCTTTATGTTTGAATTTTCTTGCTATTTGGATATTGGGATTATTAGCTGTTATTTTTCAATGAATTGATTGTAGTTTTTTAATATGGGTTGTGTAAATGGTGTTACAAGATTGGGAACATACGAAAATTCAATAATATGAATAATAGGACACATAAATTCAAGCCAAAGGAGGAAATTAAAAGACACTTTCCATCAGCTTTACAATGAGTCTCTCATTAGCTATCTCTATTCTGAACTGTATGGAGATTTTAGAGTATGCTCTTTTTTACTCTTTGCTCTTTATAAAGTAATTTGGAGCTATAATTTCCTAACACTCAATAATGGAAACTTTATTGGTAGATTAATGAATTGGGAACCATGGAAGATGTCATACATACTTTCTACTTTTTAAGAAAGTCATTGAATCCTTAGACATGGTATCATTGTGTTTTGCTATATCTTATTTCTATAAGACATAGGTTTTCATATACAAGGACCCATGGTGCTGTTTTTACCCTGTTTATTTGTGTGAAGACTTTATTTGTACATTTAGAACACAATTTTATTTCCATAAATCATAGGTTTCATATACAAGCACCATAATTACAGTTCAAAAAAATATTGACTACCTTGCATATTTGTGTGAAACTATTCCGATAAGAGGTTGTTCTCCTTGTATATGTCCCTTGTTTGTAGGCTGCTTGCATTGTGTGTATACTATTTAAAGTGTGACTTAGGCATATAATGAAAGCTTTTAATATGATCAATGAACCATCATTTGAACTATCATAAATATATGTTTCTGCATTTTAATTTATCTTTTCTTTTTTCCTTATTTTGATAACAATGACAGAATGGGAGGACAAGAAGGGAAAGAAAGTGACACAACAATGGGAAAATGACAGGAATGATGATGATGTTAATGATGGTTTCTCTCTGCTGCTGAGAGAATTGGAGAACAATGCTGAGAAAAGTTGAGCTTATATAGTTTATAGGTGTTGTCAATCAAATTCTATGCAATCTAGCCATTTGAACTTGCTATGGGATTTTCTGTTATCTTTAACTACAAGAATGGATGAATTGTAGATGCTTGTTCACTTTTTTTTTTTTTTTTTTTAAAGTTTCAATATCAACTTGTCTTTTGCAATTATAATATGCATGTGTACTTGATGTTCTTCTGCTTATGATTAAGATTGTTTATACTAGTTGAGAATCCTGTAGATTTTCCATGTTGTTGGTTTGTCTTCGCTCAAGTGGCAGAGCCACTCCATAATTGGTAGCTCAATCAATCATAGCACAAAGGGAGTGAAAAAAAATAAGAAAAGGAAGAAGAAGATTAAAAAGTAGCTCAATCTCGGCAACAAGATGTCCAAAAAGAGAAAAAACCAAAATTTTTAGCAAGAATAATTGTAACATAGAGGTGACTAAATTCTCATATAAAATATGCTCGCTATAAAATATAAACAAAAACAATTTTAAAAGGAAAACACAATTTGCACTTGCACTTAGTAAAAAATAGTTCCAATTCCACTTCTGCTGCCATGTGATTCTCCTAAACTTTTGAAATATAAAAAGTATAAGATGCTCCTGTGGTCAAAAAATAAAATAAAATAAAAATACTATAAAATAAAGAAATCACAAAGACTAATAATAAAATAATTATTAATCAATTAATACAACGTATACAATTATTGAAAACTCACATAATACACATAAATTTCATGATGATGCCAATAAATAATCTCTTATATGCTACTAACATTTTAATTAAGCTATTCTGAAGCATCAGATTCATCTTCAAAATAATTTTCTACTGTATTGCTTTCAGCTGGAGTATCTTTGCATTCAAATAAGACAAAATAAATCAAATATTATAGCATTTTTAAAGACATAATTAAAATATATATTAAACATACTTACCGATTACAAAGCATTGGACAATTTCATTTATCATGTGATTGTCCAACTTTTCCACATCCATTACAATGCCGAGCTCTACTTCAAGCTTTCTCTTTCCCTTCTTTTAGTCTTTTTCCACATCATTTTGCTCTAACTTGGTCTGGTTCATTAAAACGAGGATCATTCATATTACTAGTTCTTTTAGAATTTTTTTTTCCCATATAGTACTCTACTTTTAGAACTTTCAATCATCGGTCCGATCTTCTCATGCAATTTTTCTAAACTATATGTTAGAAATGCAAATGCCTCCTCATTTTTTACTGCCTTTTCAATTATACCTGAAGTAAGCTGCAATAGTCTAGTTCGTCTAAAAAGTATAGAATTCTCTGAACCATCATTTACTACTCATTCCCCATTAAATACAATCTTAGATTTTGCATTTTTGGTCTATCTATTTAGAATATATTGACTCGATAATGAATAAATTTGCATCTCTATCAAGCATGCCATAACATGTCTACAAGGGATTCCTTCACTTTCAAATTTCCTACAACTACACAATGCAAAATCCAAACATTACCTTCTTTTTCATTTTTCTTCCAAACAGCATACATGCAGTGATTGTCATCTTCATTCTTTAATTCAATTACATATGCCATGCTATTCCACAATTCATCTTGACACTTGTACGAGTATAAATTTTAGACATTTGTTTCTCAATATCTAATGGCAATTTTAACAAAGGCTTCTCATTCATATCAATATGATAGGCAGCTAACTCATCATGTTGTTGGTGTGCAAGTGCTTTATTAAACCGTTTGATAAAATCCATTAATGTATTTTGTTTAGAAACATACCTCTTGAAAAATGCATGTGAACTCTCTACACGCTGGCTGCTAGACATTCCAGCTGAAAATATATGGTTCACATATGCTGGAACCCATTTTGATCTAATATCAAAGATTAATTGCAGCCACTTATTGTCAACTAAGTTGTTTTTTTCAATAACTTTCATCCAATTAGTATCAAACTCTTCACAAGTTTCTGATTCCCATATACATTTTTGAAAATCTTTATAGTGATCTCTATAGATGACATCATCAATCCGTATGGAGAACTTATCCACTATTTGCCAAATACAATATCTATCAAGTAAATTAGAAAATGAATGAGAAATGACTCTTGACATTGTTGGGTCTTGATATGTAATAATCATTTTAGGAGGACTATCTGACATGACTTTTTTAAACTCCTCAAACAACCATATGAAAGAATCAACTGTCTCATCACTTAAGAAGGCACAAGCAAATAAAATTGTTTAACCATGATTATTAACTCCCATAAAAGGTGGGAATATCAAGCTACATTTATTAGTGTTATATGTTGTATCATATACAATCACATCACCATAATATGCATAAGCACACCTTGATGTAGCATCAGCCCAAAAATAATGAGTTAATTTACTATCATTGTCTACCTCTATTTTAAAAAGAAATCCTGAATTTTTCTCTTGCTTTGACATAAAATAGTCATTCAACACATCTACATCATGTCTTTTCATTTCACAACACAAAGTCTTTTGATAATTATAAATGTCTTTCTGTGTGCATCCTACAATTTTTAACCCTCCAACTTGTAATTCAAGAATATTCATTTGCTAATGTGTTGGAATATTTATGACTGAAACTGTTGGGTTAATGATTTTTTTTGTTTTTTTTTTGTTTCTGAAACAGTACGGTGAGATCTTAACAAATGCACTTTTCTAGACTCTCAAAAAATATGCTAACTACATAGGTTCCTATTTTTTTTTTATATTTATATTTATATTTTTTATTTTACCTCAAAATAGTCAGTTTTGCTTTACAACCTTCTCGTGTTATCCCTCAGAGTCTTTGCTTCTCACAAGATTCTTTACCCTTATGAGTTCATTCTTTATAGCACACATACTCTTTCCGTCTATATTTATTAGTATCTTTATATTTTTTGGAAGAATTAGCTCAAACCCTAGACCCCACTTCTTTCGCATATCTATTGTAAAACTCACACGCATAATTTAGAGACTCAAACTCCAACTTTGGTGTGTGATCATTTGACAATTGAGGAATAAAAACATTACCAGCCAATGAAAATTCTTGACCTTTTATATTATCAACATAATCCATAGATAAAATTAACCTAGTAAAGAAACCACTAAATAAGTTTTATACATTTAATAAATTATAAAAATATGAACATCAGTTAATGAGAAACATAATGAAATAAAAATATTATAACAAAACAAAAAAGTTACTTAACCATAAAAAAAATTCAGAAATCATATTATTCTGATATATATTATTACAGATCAAACCATTTAGACAATCGATACAGTCAGAGTTGGGGAAAGCACTTTTTATCTTCGACAAAGATACATTATTCTCATATATATATATATATATATATAAAATTGTAGAAATCTATTTCAAACAAAGTGTCATTCAACAGAATAAAAAAATTATAGAGTTTGAAAATTTACAAGAGTTTAAAACTTTGATCTCATAATGAAGTTTGACCTCATAATGAAATAATAGCTTGAACTTTGACCTCTTTAAGTGTCATTCTACTAGTAAAGTTTCCATTATTGAGTGTTAGGAAATTATAGCTCCAAATTACTTTATGAAGAGCAAAGAGTAAAAAAGAGCATACTCTAAAATCTCCATAGAGTTCAAAATGGAGATGGCTAATGAGGGATTCATTGTAAAGCTGCTGTAAGTGTCTTTGATTTTCCTCATTTGGCTTGAATTTCTGTGTCCTATTATCCATATTATTGCATTTTTGTATGTTTCCGATCTTGTAGCACCATTTACACAGCCCATATTAAAAAACTACAATCAATTCATTGAAAAATAACAGCTAATAATCCCAATACCCAAATAGCAAGAAAATTTAAACATAAAGAAAATTATAATCTGGAAACGATCAAACTATTGAAATAGCCAATTCACCAATGAGGAATGAATCGAAAATCAAAAGCAATCCAACCCAAAAAAAAAGGTAAGAATGGAAAATGATCAAAATTCAGTCCCATGATCCTGAACCCTAAAATTAAAAATAAAATAAAATTCTAGTTGGGAAGCGTATAGTAGCCGATTCATTCACAAAAGACACATTACCAAAATATAGGAACTTTGAATTTGAAGAGAAAGAAAAGGAGAGAAAAGTACCATAAGAGCTTGTTTGAGGCTCTTAAAGTCTTGAGCCAGAGAAGAAACGAGTTCGGACACTGTAAAATTAGTCATTTCTCAATGAAAATGATAAACTATATCGTTTCAAGCCATTATCAGATAATCGGTACAATCATAGTTGGGGCATGTGCTTTTCATCTTCAATAGAGATACATTATTCTCATATATAGCAAAAAATTGTAGAAGTTTCTTTCAAACAAATTGTCATTCAAGAAAAAAAAAATATAGATTTTGAAAATTTATGAGAGTTTAGAACTTTGATCTCATAATGAAATAATAGCTTGAACTTTGACCTCATAATGGAAAACCTGGTTTGCTGTCTTTGAAATTCAATTAATAGGATATACATATATTACTTATACACTAGTAGAAGAATGAACACATAGGATATACAACAAAAAAAATCTAGAAATCAACCGCCAGAGAAAAAATAAAAACAAAAAAGGAGTAATCGAAGAAAAAAAGGGAAAAATCTACAAAATGAGTATGAGAAAAACAAAATTGAAGAAAAATATATATTATTACCTGAGATGCACGCAGTTTGAATTGATTGGCTTTGACAATGGATCTTGCTTTCTTTGAATTTCAGCAGAGAAAACGCAGATGATACGATATTCGAAAAAGAGGGAAGGAAAGACTGAATGAGAGAATTTAAGCTAGAATTTTTAGCTAAATTTAGAATTTTAGCTGTTTTAAGCCATTTGATTTTAGCCATCTAAGTCATCCATTTAAGCCATCAATCTATTTTTTTTGCCTTTTAATTTTAGCTGTTAGATTTCATCATGAACATATAAAAAGCTAGGTGTACTTAATAGTAGCCTTAAACGATAACTTTCATCTTAAACATCATGTAAGTTGTCTTAAATTGTATTGTATTGTATAAAAAATACAACACTCATTTTTTTTTTTTTTTACAATAGATGGTGTATTACTCATACATAAAAAATACTATGTATTAGCTATACAATCTAAAATTGGTGAAGAAATGATGCGGAACCCCAAGATTAAAGAATCCGAAACCCCAAACATACAAGAAATATTGAACAGTAATTGGAAACAAGAACCCGCCCTACCAAACCCTTAAGTAACTTGTATCTAAAAACATGGATTAGAAGGCTAGGGAAAAAGAAGAATAATCGCCACAAAGTATTTCTACTTTGATAAGATAATTCAACTCCTAATGCAACAAGAAGAAGAAATTGATTCCTCACCTTGCAAGAACACTCCTGGGAGCAATAGGAAAATTAATTCTCTCAATTGATTAAAAACTCAAATATCTCTCTAACAAAAAGACTTGATCCCCCTTTATATAAGGACTAGGGTTAGATCAATAATCAATCTAAACCATTAAATATTAAGAAAGTAATCCTAAGGTTGAAAACTAACCCAAAAAACGAAAATATCAAAAATTACAAAACTGCCATTATAATCCAAAAATAACTAAATTACGAAACTGCCATCATAATCCGAAAATAGCTAAATTATGAAACTGCCATTATAATCCGAAAATAGCTAAAATTATGAAATTGCCATTCTAAGTTGTTTATTTTTAAAATGACGCCGTTTCGTCTCTGTAACTCTCGAGCATCATTACGACTTTCATCCCTTGCTTGGACAACATGCTTAAATCATCATTTGGCCTAGGAAAAGTGTTCAAATCATTTGGAAACTTGAATTGATCTTCATCCATAATTCTTTTCACAAGTCCAAGCATTCCCTCTTTGATCTTCTTAGCTCGAGAACGCGTCACTGGTCCACTTGGCAATGTAATGTCCTTATCACGAACATCCATGCTAGAAGAGCGCTCAATGATGCTCGCATCATTCCCTTCCTCTTCAAAAAGATTCATCCTCGAATCTGAATCCTTATCGAAAGCAAAAATATCATAAACATTGAAAATAGCGGACTCATTGTACTCCCCCTGAAGGGTAATTTTGTATGCGTTGTCATTGATTCTCTCAAACACTTGAAACGGTTTATCTCCTCTAGGAAACCTTTTCTTCCTTAAATATATCCAATCCCAATCTCCTGGTTTGAATATCCTCCACGTGTCATCACAGAAAAGTTTCCAAAGGGACTCAAAAATTCCACATCCCTATCATATTTAATAGTTCTAGGCATGCCATGCAATTTTGATTTCACATCAAAGTCCTGCAATAAAGAGACAAAAACACTAGAAAAATCGAGGTTAAAGTTAGTTTCACAAAGCAAAACTTCTCGAAACCTCACTAATAATATTGCTTTTCTTGCCTAAGAATGCACCATTGACTTCTCTCTCTTTTGCATTAAGATTCTTTTTCTTTTCACTCATCTCACTTTTTTCTATTGCACTTTCCTCTTTATTTTTCTTACTAGTGCAATCACTCACCATTGGGCCTTTATTTATATTATTTTCACTTTTGGCCTCTTTACACTCAATTTTTTTTATTTGTCTCACTTCCCAAATCCCCATATGAACGTTTGGATAATTTCAATTGTTCAAAATACACCTCCATTGGAGATAAAGGTGCAAGTGTGACTTTCTTTTTGTTATGCTCATGTCTCCAAGCTCTTGGTTCCTCGCTCCTTGGACGTCTCCTCATGGACTGATTTGAGACTTCATCATCCTCGGAACTCGATGGCTCTATATATCTAGTTTGCGACCCATCTTTCTTTGGGTTATTTGTGGCGGTCAAAAAGACTTCACTTACTTTATCATTTAGCTTATCCATCTTCTTGTTCAACCTCCGAAATTCTCATTTCAAGGCTTTGTAAAAAAAACATCATGTCCGGTGTCATCTCCTTTTCGAGCTCTTCCTCATAATGAGCTTCTTTTCCTTTTCTTCTTGACATCTTAGTTTCTACAAGACAAGATTAGTAAAACGAAAATGCTTACTTCTCTCCCTCACGTGTTTCACTCTTTTTAATGGTAACTATGCTCGTGTTTCACACAATTTTGGCTTTTACCCTCAATGTGCT
>QANX01000258.1:62250-171015 GCA_003254975.1 Ochetophila trinervis
TCAAAGTATTATGAACGAAGAACACAAAGAAATTGAAAACAAAGATAGATATGTACTTATCTCAACCAATGCTCTGATACCAATTGATGCGGAACCCAAAGATTAAAGAATTCGAAACCCCAAACATACAAGAAATATTGAACAGTAATTGGAAATAAGAACCCGCCCTACCAAACCCTTAGATAACTTGTATCTAAAAACGTGGATTAGAAGGCTAGGGAAAAAGAAGAATAATCGCCACAAAGTATTTCTACTTTGATAAGATAATTCAACTCCTAATGCAACAAGAAGAAGAAATTGATTCCTCACCTTGCAAGAATACTCCTAGGAGCAATAGGAAAATTAATTCTCTTAATTGATTAAAAACTCAAATATCTCTCTTACAAAAAGAATTGATCCCCCTTTATATAAGGACTAGGGTTAGATCAATAATCAATCTAAACCATTAAATTTTAAGAAAGTAATCCTAAGGTTGAAAACTAACCCTAAAAACGAAAATATCAAAAATTACAAAACTGCCATTATAATCCGAAAATAACTAAATTACGAAACTGCCATTATAATCCGAAAATAGCTAAAATTATGAAATTGCCATTCTAAGTTGTTTATTTTTAAAATGACGCCGTTTCGTCTCCGCAACTCTCGAGCATCATTACGACTTTCATCCCTTGCTTGGACAACATGCTTAAATCATCATTTGGCCTTGGAAAAGTGTTCAAATCATTTGAAAACTTGAATCGATCTTCATCCATAATTCTTTTCACAAGTCCAAGCATTCCCTCTTTGATCTTCTTAGCTCGAGAACGCGTCACTGGTCCACTTGGCAATGTAATGTCCTTATCACGAACATCCATGCTAGAAGAGCGCTCAATGATGCCCGCATCAAGAAAAGTTTGGTAGAGAGAATAAGAAATAAAAAATAAAAAACATAAATTAAAAAAAAAATAAAAAAAAATAAAAATAAAAAATAAAAAATTAAATAAAAGTACTCCAATACAATAAAATATATTGTACCAATTAACATATTGTTATACAAATTTGAATACAATCTTGCAGCAAATACATGATATGTACAATACAATACAATACAATACAATACAAACAATACAATACAATACAATACAATACAATACAATACAATACAATACAATACAATACAATACAATACAATACAATACAATACAACTAACCAAACATGACAAAAAAGATTGGATGAGAAAAGACAAACGAAGAATAACGTTACGTTTAAGTAGTCTGGTTTGGAGGATTTTTAACCCACGTCTTCATTTGGGTTTCCTTAACCTATCATTTTCGCGACTATTTTGATATCAAAGATTTTTTTAATCCTATCCCATCTTAACATAAGCATGGGTTTGAGATAAGTTTTAATCTTACTCCATTCTAGTCCTGGCTACCAAACACACCTATTTAGTATTAATGCAAAAGGATAATCCATCTAAAACTCTAAGGTTTGATGAAAATTCATTAACATCTTTGAGGTTTGAAATAACATCATTTACACCTTGGGGGCTCGTTTGGTACGCTGTATTGTATTTGATTGTATTGTGTTGTAATGTATTATATAATGCACTCATGTGTTTGGTGTAAAATTGTATTAAAATGATGTTTGTTACATTTTTGTATTGTATTGGATTATTTTTTTAAAATTAAAAAAATTTAACTTTAACTTTTATTAAAGCTTTTAAATTTATATTTTTAACTTTTATAAAAACTTTTAATTTTTAATTTTTTAATTCTAATTTTATTAAAGGTTTTTTTTTCTTAAAAAATATATATATTTATATTAAAAAAATACAATTTTCTTCATATTAACAATTTCATTAATTTTTATTTTTATGTTTACAATATATAAAATATAACAACAATAATAAATACTGGAGGGCCAAAGAAAGGAAATCACACAAACTCAGGATCTGCATGACTTGTATAACTTAATACATACAATTTTTGGTGTATTACTAATACATCAAAACTTGTATTAAAAATGTAAAATTGTATTATTTAATACAATACATTGTATTCACCAAACACAGTATAACTAAATAATACTTCACTATGCTTCCCTATACAGGATACCAAACAAGCCCTGGAAGTTTGGAAAAATCGTCATTTACCATTCTTGGAGTTTATTTTTTTTGACTAAATTGATGTTTGAAAAGTATTTTTTACCTTTTAATTTCAAAATATATATCAAAACTTTATTTATGATCTTTGTTAGGGGTCGAACTTGTTCATGGACTTTGCATAGACATTTCAGCTACATGGGCTTCACGCGTATGTCTCGAATTTGTTGTGTCCAGTTTTGCTATGCTCGGATCTGCCCCCTCTTCGATTCTTTATGTCTCGAACCAAGTTAGGTGCTTTCAAAGTTCATCTCCTTCGACAACCAACTTAGTCACAAAACTCAAACTCAACTACATACACTACCACAAGGAAAAAAATAGTACAAATTTCACCTTTAAAAGAGTAGTTAGCCAAATATAAAAGTGAAAAAAAGATTAAACTAATGAAATAAACTAACATAAGCCTACATCAAAGTAAAGTAAATAGAGGCAGATGATTTTAAGGCGAAAGGAAAGATGACTTCACAATATATCTCAATAAGTGACATTTTTAACTATTTAAGTTGCTTAGGTGAAGGATTATGGCTTGGAATCTAATGAGAAAAGCTACTTTCCTAAGCATACAGAAGTCATCCCGATAGGTCATAAATTAGAGCTAAAGAGAGAAATCTGGTTATTTTAGTGTCCAAACTAATAGTGTTCTAAAGCGATTTTCTTGTGGGTTGGTTTATGGAGTCTTTAATGAAGCAAGAAAGTCCTTTTAAATAAGTTTTCAAACCATCATATTTCATCCATCACTTCTTGGATAAAATAAGAGTTTGAGTAATAATGATGGATAAAAAAGGTGTTTGATTAAGAAAGATGATTTTTTCCCCTTTAAAGAGCAAGTGATTAACCTAAATTTGAGGGAGTTTGACAGGATCCAATCCGTCTAGATGCTGCCTGCATGACTTAATATTTCTGTTAAGCCAATAAGCAGTTCATTATCTTTACCAAGCCACTTTTAAATAAATTTCGGCAGCATCTCGTCTGTTTTTGCAACATCCCTCAAATACATATAATTGCAAATCCTGCAAGCAAACACATTCCTATACATAATTCAATCTACCAGTACACAATTCCATACAGTACCACATCCCGACAACAGTTTAACATCCAACTAAATACATCATCTATATAATCCGTAGCTGGACTCAATATGAAAATTGAGCTGCCTACATACCCTTTTTAATAGGGATCAAGCTACCTGTAGTTCTTAACTGATCTTTAATGATATTTCGAGCATCGGCCTACTCAAGCCATGACCACATCCCAACATCACCCTCAAACTTTCTACCATAAGCAATCATCAACAAGAATACCCTATAGGCTCAAAAGCATTATTCATCTAACTTCTATATCACAAGAACCAATAATTGATGAAAAAATCATTAAAATAAAACATTAAATAATTTTATTGTCAAACAAAAATCATACATCAATACCTCACGTCACTCATTGACAAATTCTCCATTTGAAATAAGTTTTTTTTACAAAACTTTTAGCTTTATTCCCAAAAATCATTAAATTATTATAACACGATTTGGGGGCTAAAACATAATTTAACAATATCACTTAAAATCTCGCATCAATCACTAGGACTTTAAAAGAAATTCCAAAAGACATTTAAATTTATTTTGTCAAATATATTTTCATAAAATACCGAGTAAAAAGGCCATAGCTCGTAAAGATCAAATAGGTGGGCTAAAACTCATAAATTCAAAAATCCATCTAGAACCATAAATCAATGATCATATATCACAACTGGTACCATAATATGTCAAGTAGATGGCCCACACCCATGAAATCAAATACCATGTATCAAAACTAGTACCACACTCTAGTATCGTGCCGTGTGACCCTCAGCGTTCTGATGGCGTCACAGGCGGATGGAGGGAGAATAACTCATCACAATGAACCGGCGTCCCAAATCTGTCATGGCAGGATCCTCATCATCTCTCTCCCGACATGTGTCCGCAGCAGAGGATGACATAATATAATAATAATATAATAATATCATACTAGTGTGCCATGTGCCCATCAGCGTCCTCACGGTGCCACAGGCGAGGGAAGAGGGTATAACTCATCACGACGTACCGGCGTCCCAAATACATCATGGCAGGATCCTCATCATCTCTCTCTCGACACGTGTCCGCAGCAGATGATGGTATAATAACACAATAGCGTGCGTAATCACAACATATCTCAATCAACATCTCGATACTGTGTAGTACTCCTCAAAATTATCTCTGAAATTGTCCATCACCAGATATCATAAATTTTCTCAAATCCTTTTTATTTTAAAATTGTAATAAATTCAACTTTTCAAAATCTTTTATTTTGGAAAATTTTAAATCATTCAAATCTTTCAACTATGAGAAAATTGCCCCAAACATTTTTTTTAATTTCCATAAAAGCCACAATTTCTTTAAAATTACCGATTTTTACAAAATTGTAAAATCATCCGAACATTTTCAAAATTCGCCTAACAACCAATTAAAACACAAATTTCATATTTATTCCAAATAAATATGAAATCCATCAAAATCACAAATATGCATAAAATCAAACTTGTGCAAATATTTAAATAATCATATAACATATTTAATAATTAAAATTTAAATGCCCAAGGAAAATTCAATCTAAACAATTGAATAGAAATTCAATCAAATATAGAATATATTCCCAAAATGAATTAGAAAATAAATGAACTCACGGATAAATTGAATACCTGAACAAATTCGAACCCACAAACCGTATTTTCTCTAAATATGCAGAAATCAAATTTAGATGATCTCTAACAGTCAATAGCAATCTAATTGCTTCAAAAATGGTCATGAATATCACACAATAACACTTAATTTTTCACAAATAATCTATGTTTAGCCCAATCTAAGCAAATTCAATACACTCAACAATAATATGCAATCTATATATCAAAACAAAGCTTGAGGAAAGTGCAACACATTGGACAATTCAATTTGTCCAATGGTCACCGTCGGTGGTCGGAAATTTTATCGGAAATCACGGCCAAAATGGCCCTCTTGATTCCGGCCCAACCAGTGAGAATTTCATCAAATTGACGCCGGAATCAGGTTTTTGGGGTCCAAAATAGGTGGAAAGGAGGTGACCCGTCGCCGGATTCTCACCGGAAACCAGCGATCGGAGAAGGTGCTACTTACCGGATTTTTTTGAGTTTCCGGTGAACCAGGCCGACCCACGAGCTGCCATCGGTCTGGTTGGGAAGCTGAGGTCGCCGGCTCCACTTTGCAGGTGAGTCCCGGCTCGATCTGGTCGGAAAATGCCGATTGCACGGAGGAAGGGGGCTGCTGCGCAGGAGAGAGCCAGAGGGGGGGGGGGGNAGTGGCTGGTGCGCGAGGTAGGGGGGGGGGCAGTTTTGTAGTTTCTCAGCTTTTAACTAAATTTTTACAAAATTACTAAAATGCCTCTCACACTAAAATGACCACAACTTCCCAGTTTTAGCTCTGAATTGAGCGTACTACTAGTTTCTGAACTCGTATCGACGAGCTCTACACAATGGTACCACAGTCAAGCCCCAAAACATAACCATACAAAAGTCAACCCCAGGCCCACTTGTAGTCAAATTGGTCAAATTTAAAATTTTTTAATATTTTCTTGGGACGAAGTGTTACAGACTTTCTATGTTTCTGGATGGAACAGAGCTCCTCCCGGATGAATCTTATGGTCTTTTAGAAGGTTGGTTTTTTGGGTGTGTGTCAAAAAGACAAGATGAAACTTTTTTTTCACAATGATTAAAAGATTTTAAGAAGAGAGAGAGAGAGAGAGAGCTATTTTCATAGATTAGAGAGAAAATGATGAGATGATGGCTTGCTTGTGGAACTTGTATTCCCATTAAAATAGTTTTCATCTATAATTTGATGAGCAAAAGAAATAGAAGGAGCATCTTCTGTATATCTTTTTTTTGGTAATAATCATCTTGTGTATATCTATACATATATATATATATATAGAAGGCCATTTTTATAAAATAATAGTAAGTTCAAAGTAGTAGCACATGGTCAACGTACATATATATATATTCAAATATGTTTATAAAACCATAGTATGTATATATATACACATATATGAGTACATATATATGCTTTGTAAAGCTGAATATATATATACACACTTTAAAATACTTTATGTCAAATTAATAAATAATTATAAATAGGGTCGACATGGGTTATGCAAAGTGGGCTAATTAAAATGGTTTACATATAGAAGGATGGGTTCGAACATTGGGTCAAGACAATAGATCAAATGAGAATAAGTGGACTTGAAGTTTAGGCCACTGTGTGAGGTTCTAAATCTAGCCTAGACTTTGTCTTTTGGAAAAAAAATAATACTTACTAGTTTAATTTAGATGATTTAATCATCATAGATTATGAACACCCAAGTGGATCATTTTTTATTTATTTATTTATTTTTATTTTTTAAATAAGCTAAGTTAAACAATATACTGTAAAGTCAGTGCTAACCAAATCAATCCCCAATCAAAAACTCTATAGGCAGCTTGGGACTATCCTCTTTCCCTTCTTTGTGTTTAAAATTTTTTAAAAATGTGAAAACCAATTGGGCCTATTGAGCTTTGTTTATTAAAACTGAGTACTAATATTAGCCCTTTTCAATTTTATGTGTAAAAATAATAATTTAAATTTGAATGCCCATAAAATTAAATAAAAATAAGTTGATTTTGAATTTTACCAAAGAATAATGAAATTGGATATATATATATATGTATATTTTAAGGAATTAAGATTCTGATTTGCTGCCCAAAAAGGACCTTCTTTTTGAGCTTAGCTTTGATAATATAATTATATAAAAGGATAATATAATTATAATCTTTGCTAACCTTTTTGAAATAGGAATTAAAAAGTCAAATTACCTTATAAGAAGATGATTTTGCCCTTTCACAATTGCATAACAACGGTCGTAGCTTCAATTGAACCAGCTTGTCCTTTCAAATGACTGATGAGAAAGACAAATTTGCCCTTCTTTCACAATTGCATAACACAGTTGTAACTATAATTGGCAACGTATCGTGGCGTTTTGTGTTCATATCAATTTTTTTTTCACCCAAATCCAATCCTTTAAGCTTTCGTGATGAAATATGCAAACCTAAACTTATTCATTAAATTATCATGTAACCTGTTAACACGGTAAACTTAATTAGAAATTATTTAAAATAAAAAATACTTATTAATAGTTCATAGTTAATATGATAACATAATAAAACACACATATAAATGATATAATACTCATATCCTTTTATAAACCAGTAATAAAAAACTAAAATAACATACTTAATACATGTTAAAAGAACATAACAAAACACAATGTGTTTTGTTAAATGTAGCAAAAGAAGACAAATCACGGTGCACTACGATGTCTCCATCGTAGATAAAGATAGAACGAGAAGATAGGGATACATAAATGAAAATACAAAATCAACTGTGTCCTAAGAATAACACTGGAATGACAACAAAAATAGAGAAACCATATGGAAATGAAAGATCCAAACACACAAATACACAAAAATAAAAAAATAATAATAAAAAATAAAAACAAAAAGAAGAAAAATATAGAAGATCTAATTTCAGATAGAGAATACTACACATAACACTATAGTTTAAGCTTTTCCATAGTATTTTGCACTAAAATTATAAACTTTTTTAGAGAATTTTATGCGTGGTCCAACCATATATATGAAAAATAAAAGGTTCAAAAAGACATTATCTTTTAACACATACAGAAAAATACAATCAAATAGTTCACACAAGGATATATCCATTTACTACCATCCTCAAAAAGTTTGAAACTTAATTATGAACAAAAATAGCATATTCATGCAATTTGCAAAAACTACATAAAAACTATAAAACAAAATTTGACTATACAAAAGCTATATATATATATATATATATATATATATATTGAAAGATTTGATGAAACAAATATAACTGAAGGCTTAAACTTACGTATATTGATCTTAGAATTTATATAGATACAAAACCTATATGATATAGGAGATATACAATGAAAACAAAAAGACAGGAAGAGCATATAGAATCTATCCACAGTTAGGGCTCTCCTAGCTATCCTAAATACATATAACAACTTGATAAGAATATATTTAGCCTAATCACTTATTTGATTGTCTATCATCCTCCCTCAAACTGGATAGGGGAAAAGACAGATTTAGTTTGTCCCTCAAATATAGGAAGCGTGTGCTAGACAAGACTTTAGTTAATATATCAACGATTTGACGGGAGCTATGAGCATATTGCACAACTAGCCTTCAAGTTACAACGTGATCATGCTGAAAATTAACATTCACTTCAATATGCTTAGTTCAGGCATGGAAGGTTGGATTGGCAACCAAGCTACTTGCACTCATATTATCACAACATAAGACATGCAAGGTAGTAAGCTTGACACCTAGTTCCTGAAGGAAAGCTTGAATCCAAACAATTTCAGCTGCACCATTAGCCAAAGCCCGATTTTGTACTGGACTGAGCCACAACATTTGTTTCTTTGAAAACCATGAAACTAAGTTATTTCCATAATAGACACAATAACCTCTAATCAAGCAATGATCATTGATGTTGGAGGCCTAATTAGCATCTGTATATCCATACAATGCTTTGTGAGAAGGACTTGAAAACTGAAGGCCAAGCATAGTAGTTCCTTTCAGATACCTTAAAACATGCTTGCAAGTAGACTAATGAGCATCTGTGGCATGTTGTATAAACTGACTGAGTTTGTTAACTATGAAGCTTAATTCTAGCCGACTAAGCATCAAATACTATAGAGCCCTAATGGTGCTATAATAGAGAAATAGATTTGAAGTTGTGTTCCTGTTTCTTTACTTGATCGGTTTGTGGTGCTTCCAGAGTTGGACCAGACTTGCTGTCTAACATGTTGATTAGTGCAAACAAGTCTCGTATATATTTGCTTTATATAAGACAAAGGCCACCGAAATCCCATGAGGCTCAATTACCACAAAGAACGAAAGCGGTCCACGATCTTTCAATGAAAATTGTTAATGTAATCGTCGAATGAACTGATTAATATGTGTATTGTTGGAACCCGTGACAATTATGTGATCACCATTGACAAGTGCCCAAAGTTATCTCGGTTGGTATGCAATATGAAAAGAGACGAATCCATAGTAGAGCGTCTGAAATCCCATGTGCACAATGTAGACCAAAGCTTATTATACCAAGCTCATGGAGCTTGTTTAAACCCATACAACAATTTTTGCAAATTACACATGAGATAGAAAAGCTGAATCAACAAAACCTTTGGGTTAAGCCATGAAAACATCCTCTGTGAGCTTTCCATTAAGAAATGCATTGTTAATATCAACCTGCCGTATAGACCATTTGTGAGTTAGGATAATGGAAATGACTAACTGTATGGTGGAATGCTTGATCAATGGACTAAATGTTTCCTTGCAGTCAATATCCAGTGTCTGGTGAAAACCCATAGCAATAAGATGGGCTTTATAGCGATTTGTTGAGCCATCTGGATTTTGTTTTAGCTTGAACACCCACCGGTTGCCAATAACATTCATATTTGGAGTTGAAGGAACAAAAATCCATGTACAATTCCTAGTCAGTGCATGAATTTCATCCTCCATGGCTTGCTCCCATTTGGCATATGCAAGAGCTTCATGCACAATGTGTGGTTCAGTGAAATCAAGATCTCTCTGGGAGTGACAGCTAAAAATCTTTTTCTTAAAATTTCATGCTTTGGACCTCGTAGTCATGGGGTGAGTAGAATTTCAATTTTTGAGTGAAAGATCAATGCAGAGAGTTATTTCAGTATGGGAGGTGGACGGTTTGGCAACAATATTTGTTGAACTAGAGATGTGTGTCTGGAGGGCCTTTGATATAAAATTCCAGGTGAGAAGGTTATAGAAGGCATGGGTGAGGCTAGTGGGTTGGCTTAAATAGGTGAATGGGCATGGGATGCTTGTTAAGTAGTTGACTTGAATAACAAGTCACCGTGAACTTTTTCTATTTTGAAGTTGTATATGAGTCTGCAATGAAGGTCTATCAGAGAACCCTTGAGATGTATATGCAGAGACATTAGAGATAAACAAGGGAATATAATTTATATGAGAATTAATATCCCGAGATTAAAAGGTCATGTTGTTAGTAGATACCGAGTGATAAGGAAAATGATTTTCATCAAAAATTATATTAGGAGAAATACAGATTTTTCCAGTTTTAAGACTTTTACACTTATACCCCTTATGAATCGGACTGTAGCCTAAGTAAACATAACTCTGAAAGTGATAAGACAACTTTCTAGACTTATAGGGACATATGAAAGGGAAACATTCACACTCCAAAACTTTCAACTTGGAAAAATCAAAATATTTCTGAAAAAGCTTTTGCATTGGAGACTTGTTGTCCAATACTTTGGTAGGTAACCTATTAATTAGAAAAGTTGCAGTTAAACATGCATCCCACCAGTAACACATAGGAATTTTTTACTATATGCTATTAAAGATAAAGCAGTCTTAGTTATATGTCAGTTTTTTCATTCGATTTTTTTCATTTTGGTTGTCAATGTGTGGAAATGAGTGTTGGAAATGAATCCCAAAATTAGCTAAAATTCGATATTCCCCTCCCCAATCAGTTTGGATAGTTTTAATTTTCCTTTGAAACATATTTTCAACAAGTAGTTTAAATTGTAGAAAAACATTCTTGACTTCAAATTTGAGTTTTAAGGGGTAAATCCATGTAAAACGTGAAAAATCATCTTCAAATATAACATAGTATCTATAACTCTCTGTTTGAGATAGCATAAGTACGATCTCATACATCTGAAAATATTAATTCTAAAGGCTGTTTGTTTTTCGAGATTGATAAGGGTGTGAAAAGTCTATGCATTTAACTTAAAAGGCAAGATGAGCAAAAATGCTTTTTATTATTCAAAACAACTTTGCTACAACTACTGGAAATAGTCTTCATAGCAAAATAAGCAGGATATCCAAGGCCTAAGTGCCACATGTTATTAGTAGAAAGAAAAGAATTAAAATATACAAAATAGTGGTATGAAAATTAACAGGAATTCTAGAATGAAAACAAGAAATATAAAAGTCATTGGCAGTAGACAGATAGATGCTATAGAGATCATCTTTAAGGGTTCAATGCAGTTGATTCTTCACCGTAGCTTGATCCTTTATAAACAAAATTAAAGTTAAACTCAACAATAACTTTATTATTAGATGTCAACTGCGCAATACTCAATAAGTTTTATTGTAATTTTTGGCACATGCAAAATATTTTTCAGTAAAATATTTTTGTTAGGCATTTTAATTGATGAAAAACCGGTATTGGAAATAGTCAAACCTTGCTCATTGGCGACTATTAGCTTGGCCATGTCTTCGTACTCAGTCTTTTGTTGCAAGTTTGATGAATTAGCTATGACACGGTTTGTTGCACCACTGTCAAGGAGCCACTCCGGGTTGCCATTGATTTCAGGATAGGTGTAGTACACTAAGTTATCCTTTGATGTAGGAGAACTATAATAGGCAATGGAAGAGTTAGTATTATTAGATGGAGGAACATAGTCTCTATCATACTTGTGATAGCACTCCATCATAGTGTGGCCTGGCCAGGGACACAATTGCCAGTAGGGCCGTGAGTTGCTTGGTTTTCTTCCTCGTCCACAGCATTGTCCACGTTATTTTCCACCTAGGAGCTGATTTAGTCCATTACCTCTGCTGTTGTGATAATTATTTTACATGTGAGAATTCTGATTAACAAGGTTGGCAGAGGGGTCTGTTGGCATCAGTGGTGTTATTGCACTCACAATTTGCATATTTTGGTTCAATAGTAGGGCTAGCAAATTTTCAATTTCAAGGGACAAACGTTGTAAATTCACATTTATGATGGCAACATCATATTCAAATAGGATACCTTGAAGGAGATGCATTATAAAGTCTTCATTGCTAATAGGTTGTCCAACCATTGAGAGCCTATAAGCTAATTTGCATATCTTGGTTCAATAGTAGGGCTAGCACATCTTCAATTTCAAGGGACAAATGTTGTAAGTTCATGTTTGTGATGAAAACATCATATTCAAATAGGATACCTTGAAGGAGATGCATTATAAAGACCTCCGTGCTAATTGGTTGTCTAGCCATTGAGAGCCTACTAGCTAACTTTTTGAGTTTAGTGTAGTAAGCTATTACCATGAGTCTTTCCTCTTTGGTGGACTACAGCTGAAGTTTCATATGCATCAATCTCGCACGAGATTGACTTCCAATTAACCTGCCAATAGAGTTCCATAAATCCAAACAAGTTTTGGTTTGTGTTAAGCGTGTTTGTACCTCTGGAGATATTGAAGATTTGATCCAGCCGAGAAATGCTTGATCAAGGCGACACTAATGAAGGTATTCCAGATTGACAACAATCCTTGTCTTTGAAGAATCCATAGAATTTTGTTCAATAATAAACTCAGATGGAGGTTTGATCGTGCCGGTCACAAAGCCTTCCAAGTTACAGGGAGTACTTGTGCTCTCCATATCGTGAAATTGGTTTGTTCAAGCTTAAAAGGACATTTATAATTTGGTAGGGTACCTTGACTCAATTAAGGAACAACGAAAGAGCTTGACGACACTATTGCTACGACGTTAGTCATAGGCTCTGATACCATGAAAGATTTGATGAAAAAAATATAATTTAAGGCTTAAAACTTTACGTATATTCATCTCAAAATTTATATAGGTACAAAACCTACATGATAAAAGAGATATACAATGAAAACAATAAGATAAGAAGAGGAGATAAATTCTATCCACAGTTAGGACTCTCCTAGCTATCATAAATACATATAACCACTTGATAGGATTGCATTTAGCCTAATCACTTATTTGATTGTCTATATATATATATATCAGTAAGTATTCATAAATCACAAATATGCTATCCATTTCAATTTCTTCTTAAATTCCTCTACTTCAACTTATAAATCAAAGGAAAATAGTAGAAAAATAAAAATAATTCCTTAATAGGTCAAACGGATTTTTCGCAGGTCAACTTGTTAAAATAAAGGGTTCTTAATGGGTTGACTCATTATCAACCCAACCCATTATTCACAAACCCAAACCCTAAAAAATACGGATAGATTCGTGTATTGTTAATGGGTTGGGTTGGAATTTTCCAAGTGTAGTTGTAGCTTCAATTGAATAAGCGATGTCCTTTCAGATGTCTGTAGAAGGTTTCCAACATTAAATACCTCTTTTTTTCTTCTTTGTTATTTTATTTCCCTTGCCTCTCTCCTAGCTACCTTTTTTTTTTTCCTTCTTGCCAATGAGACACCATCCCTTGAAACCTTTGGCCCTCTTTTTTAATTTTTCTTATTTTACCAGAGTACCTTCTCGGGTTCTCCTCACAACACTTCTTTCGTCAGCGACTATAAGATCTTTTCTTTATTTTGGATTGCTTCAATCGGTTTCAGTGGAGGTAACTCATATGCATGTCTTCCTTTTCATGAGGATTCTTGATTTTCTCCATTCTCTCCCCACCCCCTCTCTCTCTTCGATTTTATAAAGAAAAAAGTCTTAATTCCCTTGCTTATTCATGGTACCAGTTAGGAATAATAGATGTAGAGAGAGGACTGGAACTCCTATCCCTTTTTGTTTTAACTTTTGCTTCCATATGTGCTTGTAAAATCACTACCTCTATGAATGGGAATGGCTACCATTCAGTTACCCCTGTGTGTCTTGTTGTACTTGCTCTATCTTATATATATATACATACATACACTAGAGGCTTGCTGATGTTTGATCGTGCTTGGTCATATAACTCTGAATTCCTGCTGTATTCATATCTCAAATTTTTGCCATATTGTGTTTGTTGGATTCTTATTGCAACATGTTCATTGGGCCTAATTGCAATATCTTTTTGCTCGGGTATGCTTGGTAATTTATGTTTCTTTCACATATTACTTTTTTGTCTCGTTTGAGAAATAAAAAGAACATTGGTGATTCTGTTGATAAAGAGTTCATGGATCCGGGATCTACACTTCTGAAAGATCCTTTTTACCCAAAAGTAGACAAGTTTTTTCTATGAACTTTGAGAGATTCCCGCTCTCCCGCTCTGTTTCACCAAGATTCTTGACCGAGCAGTGCTAGGTTTATTCTCTTCTCCAGACCATAAAAGGCTTCCTCTTCCCTTCTCTATACCGAAGCTGTGTTCATGGATCGACAGGGAAAGGTTAACTCTTGGAATGAGTGGATCAACCAAGAGCTGGAGTACCAAAAATTGGCATCCTAACTATGACACTGGTCTCTAAAAATTAAGGTTGTGAGGGATTCTGATTCTCTCTGTTATCTAATTGGCCATTTGAGTAAGGACACTCATACATTTATTACTTCATGGGATGAGTTTACCCTTACCTTAGAAGACGTGTATATGATTTTGAGGCTGCCTATTGTTGGTGATATTGACATTTTTCATTTGAGGTATAAAAGTACTTAGATGAGAGACTAAGATACTGTGCTTAGGAGTGCTTTCAAAACATGCATCAAACTAAGCAATGGTACTCGCCACAAACTTGCTGGTTAGATACAACATTATGAAGACTTTTATGATAAATCTTGCCCGGATGCTGATAAACTTGATCTCGAGGCTAGACTTCTAACTTTAGTATTATTCTGGCTTAGCAAGTTTATGTTTTGTATCCGTCCCCATGACAGATTAAAGTTGGAACTTTGCGCTATGTGTTGTTCAGATCTCTAATGGGGTAAGGCTTCTTTTAGCACAATTATTTGTGGGATTCTTGTATGATTGCCTAGATGCCCTTATTAATGAAAACGCTTCGAATGACTATCATTTTTCTTGAGACGTTCATCCCGGAAATGTGCTGTGCTTGCTTAATGACGTCGTACCTCTGCTAGATTTTTCCCATATATGCCAAAATAATATAAAAGTATTAACAACTTTCTGACAGCTCACCTTCTCCCTTTTTGTCGCCATTAGTTCGACATTGATAGGAAAAAAACATTCCATTTGCAATACCTTATTGGAGAGGAAAAATATTTATACTAAGAGAATGCCTTGCTTCTTGAAGTCTCATATGCTGAACGCTCGCTCTTCAGCTTCCATATACAAGGATTTCATCATAAGGACTACTAGTGTTACTCACTTGGCCATTCCTTACTTGATTTCAACCCCGGACTATATACCTGGCATGCTGCTGTAGTTTAAGATCACAAATTATTTCTCTTCGTTTCGTAAGGTTATATGCCAATTTGGCTTGACCAATATATTCCTTAATCGAATCCTATCCATAAATCAAGCCTTTTCCCTTTTGCTCTCTTCATTAATGGTAAAGTCAAAACGGTTGGTCCTTTAAGAGAAGTTTTTATGCAAAATGCTCATCCTTCCCGTGTAGGT
The DNA here is from genome assembly GCA_003254975.1 of Ochetophila trinervis. Taxonomy (NCBI): domain Eukaryota; kingdom Viridiplantae; phylum Streptophyta; class Magnoliopsida; order Rosales; family Rhamnaceae; genus Ochetophila; species Ochetophila trinervis. The sequence continues at coordinate 77,816 of QANX01000258.1, forward strand.
ACTTATATGCCTTCCTTTGGAGACTATTGGGCAAAAACTTTATAGGTATTCATGATATGGAACAGAGTTACGTATTTTGGACAAAAGTTACACCGTATGAAAAAATTACCGAATATGGACCAATATTACATGATATGGAATTGAATTACGTATTTTGGACAAAAGTTAAATCGTATGAAAAAATTACTGAATATGGACCAATATTACATGATCTGAAATAGAGTTACGTATTTTGGACAAATATTACCTAAAATGGAAAAATATTATTAACTATGCTTATTACACCGTAACTACCAAATATGAACAATAACATATTCAAAGGAAGTCAATTTTTAAAGCTTTCCAATGTACTAAATGTAGAGTTAATTATACATGTATTAAATTATAACATTTTATATTTATTTAAAAAATTTGACTAATAATAAGTCATAAATATTAAATTAGTTTATTAGTAAAACCAGTACGATTAATAATCATTGATGAAATATAAAAAAAAAAATTGTTTAAATTATATAATTTTGAATTTAATGTCAACAAAATTTGTAATTGTGCTTAATTATAACTGTATATTGTAAATCAATAATATTAAATATTGATTAAATTAATTTACTAAATGATATGACAGATAATGTGTCAATATTTAATTAGTTAATTATTTTGATTCTCTTATCCATGTAAGATTCACTTATTTATATTTAGGATATACGAATTGCTATATTTTAACATCTGTTATTTACTAAATAAACTAGGGTTCAAATTTAGTATGTGTAGCAGTACATATTTTAAAATGTCAAAATTTAAAATCAATATATTAATGTTTTATATATCATCGAAGTATAAATATTATGTTTGCATAAGTTTTCTTTGCAAAATAAAAGTCTATTAATATGTACTACTATAGATACATAGTGGGTCCTTCATGTTTTTGCTGCACCTATTATACTCAGTGTTCCTTACCAGACTTGTGATGAGGACTTCATTGAGACTGCCAAGATGGCTATAGAAAGCCATATAAGAATAGCAAAGCATTGAAAGATTCCCCAAACATAGCAAAAAAATTCAACGAAATTACATGAAAAAATTTCACTGAGACTGCCAAGATGGCTATCGACCTGTTTGTTTGTTTTTTTTTAGGTACCTAGTTGACTTAAAAAGTTACAATTCTCCAGAATTACAATAATCCCAAAACACAAGCAATGGAATCCATAAATGTAAGTCTTATATGCTTGTGTCTTGGAACTGTCGTATTACTAGATTACCAAAAAATTTCTCATGGCTGACCAAAAGGGTAGAATTAATATCAATTAATTATTAGAGTTATCTGAACCTAAAATTTTACATATGATAAAACATGGACATTGCTACTTAGCTATTCTGCAAGGACTACAATACAATCCACTAATTGGAAAATTTTTGTGGAAAAAAACTGGCTTAGTGTTATCTAGTTGGTAAAAATCAAGTTTTTCTTTACCATCATTGTTAGAGGTGTAAAAATAGGCAGGTAGCACGAGTATGGCACGAACACGGCATACTAAAATTGAGCATAGCACGAGCACGGTACATTACAAACCGTGCCATGTTAAGTACGAAGCACGTAATGAACTGTGTCTGGCACGACACAAATCTATAATGGACTAGGCACGACACATGCACATGATAAGCCAGGCACGACACAGGCACATGATGGGTCAGGCATGGCAAAAACATATGAAAAGCCATATGGATATCCATACTAACAATTTGTATAAAATACAAACTTAGTACAATCTAAACACTATTAAATAATTTATCATATAAAATCTATTGTATAAAAATTTATTTTACAATAATAAACTATATGAAATTACTCTATTAAAATTTTCACGTGAAAATGGATAGATTTATTAAAATTATTTCAATTTAATTTTTTAAAATATAATAAATTATGTAATTTAATCATTAAATATGCATATTTATCAGTTTGTCACTATGTTAATAGTATTTTATATTTATATCTTCCGCATGAGTCAAATTTAAAAAAAAATTAAGTTTTAGCTTATTTATTTTTGGTTACTAATGGTTAATTTGTTTTTTGAAAGAAAATAATTTTTATTGTTATTAAGTATTAACGTTTAAGTTTGTTATTACTTATATTTTGTCAATTTTATCTTATAATTTTTTATTTTATTTTTTTAGTTGTAAATATTTATTGTGTTATCTACCAATTAAAAAATAAAATATATTATTTAATTGTTAATTCAATTTATTTTTAATATTTATTTTAAATAATTTTTATTCAGCTATATAATTTATATTATAAAAAACATACAAAATATAAATGGCACAGGCACAACCTGTGTCTCAACCTGTGTCTGACACGAGCACGAAATGTGCCTAGCACGAATATGACACGAGCACATAAGTGCTTGGGCGCATAGCACGCTTGATACATCACGAAAACTAAATGGGCCGGTATGAGCACGACACAAAAAATAAATAGGCTGGCACGAGCACAGCTCGAGCACAAACAGATTAGCTTTTAAATGGACCGGACCAGCACGGCACATCCCAATTTACACCTCTAATCATTGTAAACAATATAAAAGAGATGATTAACAAATTCAAAAAAAAAAAGTCAATTTAATAATTTTCAAAATACCAATTCCTTGATTCCAATCTGAGACCAATTTAATTCAGTTCCCATCATTTTCCAAAATTATGTAGACTCACATAGTGCTTTGGAAGATCTAGTAGCAACTAACAAAATATCAAAATCAACATAAATAGAAATGGCCTATTCTTCTATTCTGAAAACAAATTACAACAAATAGATGACTAAATTGGATCTCTCCTGTCACTACTTTCTCATGTTATACAAAAATATTGTAGTGAAAAATCTTGGCGAAGCTCGGATCATTCTTCGCTTTCTTGCATTAAAATGAACAAAAAAAAAAAAAAAATGGTATTGCCAAAGAATATGGAAAAATCAAGATAACAGAAAAATCAAGCTTCTTTCGTAGTTAGCCTGTCATTTAACAAACAGACAAAAACCATTAGGAAAATGGATAAATGATAGATCTTCAGCACAGGGATCTAGAAAAACTCATTTTTTAATGAAAATGATAATAGAATTGACAAGATCTCCAAAACATTGTTAACATTCCAGAAATGTCAACTCTAAAATATTGATGCCCCCATTCTCATCTGAAGCAGTAAGCTCCCAAGGTTGACGTGAGTGCATTTGCAATAGCAAAAGGAAGGTACAACAACGACTGCAAAAAGCAATGCTTGTTGAAGTTAGTGGTCTGGTCTTCAACAAAACTTTTACCCTAGTGATGCCATCCAATACACTAATCATGCAAAAAATTTAAACAATCTTGGCAAGAAATGCTACATTACCATGCACATCCCAGTTTTCAAGCCCTTTGGTTCATCACATAGGTGAGCAAGAATCATTCTTCCCTGTTAAAATAAGCTTTCCTTCAGTACCAATGAAAATAATAGAGTTTCAATGTCCAAAATTCATGCCCAGGACTAAAAACCAAATGAGAATGATGTGTGTTAAAAGGTAAATCCTTAATTTTTTACTCAAACATAGGTTTTAACTATATGTCAATCGTTTGTCTTTCAGAAAAGAGACTGAGTACAGCTACAACTACAATTACATGCAGTAAATTTCAATACCCTCTATTATGAAGTTAGAGCAGTTCAAGTTACATATATACAGCAATAAAAACCACAAGAAAAAAAAATGAGTTTGCTCAAAAATAATTAAATGCGGATTGCTTCCCATAATATCAGATGGAGACAAATAATCCCTGTATATATATAATTAATAATTATGATATGTAATCAATAGACAAAATGAATTTGCTCAAAAATAATAGACAAGCATGAAAATGAAAAGTAAAATAAAAATAAAAATTGCAGAGAGACCAACCAAGCACGGACTCCTCCTAGAAGTACAGCAAAAGGGTAAAGCTAACCAAAACTGTAGCATTACCATTGCCAATGCCAATAGCATGTTTCCTTTTCTTGCCTGAACAACCTCATAAATATTATACACACTGCACAGAAGCATGAGAAAATGTAACCTCTCACTTGCCTTTAATACTTGATGGATATGAAGTTTTAGAAAACACATGAATCATTTGGAAATGCTATGGATTTCAAGTCAAATTCAAGATAAAGAGGATGCTAGACATCAATACACTCTTACTCTAGTTGTTTACTAATAGATCATTAGGCTAATAACCAAGTAAGATATACACCTTAAACAAACGAAAAAAAGGCAATCCAGTCGAATTGGAACTATCAACCGGAAATAATTTTTCACCATATTAAAAAGCATTATTTAAACACAGTTTTTACCATGAACAAGCATGAAACATTTACAGTCCAATTTTTATATCATCAAGCAACAACATGAAATTTCAGATACCCAGAGTTTCAGAAATAAACATTGAAACTTCACCTGTGAGTTCAACATGGTAATAAAACAGAGACGCAAGAAAATCCCCCATCAGTTCAAATTCCCAAAATTCCAAAATTAACATAATTATTAGAGGCCCCTCGCCCCCCCTCCCCCCCCCCCCCCNAAAAAAGGCAACTACAGGAAAACCGAAAACAAAATTTCTCGCTTCGAGAAACCGAGAGCAACAACACCCAAATTGATTAAATTTCAGCATAATATGAAAAACGAAATAATAATTCCCGAAACAGAGATAAAAGAATGAGGAAAACATATTGGTGGGAAAATTAGTTGTAGTAGAGCTCGAGGCCCATGCCGTCGTGGATTTCGTAGTCTTTGAGAGTGATATGATCTTTGTAGATGTTGTACCATTTCTGTATGCGGATCTTGTCGGCTCTGGTGCCTGTCTGAGCCGCCACGAGCTTCTTTAGGTCGCCTATGGTGTCATCCTCGTTCACTTCACCCATACCTTCTTCCCTAGCTAATCGTTTAGAACCACTTCAATCATTTTTCCTCTTGCTTCTTGTTCAATCGCAAACCTTAATCCCCAAATATCCAACATGACTGTGTTTGGATCACGTATTTGTTACCTTCTACCTATTCACTAAAGACTTTCAAGTATTGAAAATCTCAAAAACCCCGTGGGTTCTTGATTTTGAAGGAATCGCTGCGAAAAAAAAAAAAGAACCAAAAATTACGAATGCGGAGGGAGGAAGAAGAACAGGGAGAGGCGGAGGGAGGAGAAATTAGCTCAGCAAAACAGGACTTTAGGAGCAACCTTGCGATTTGTTCGAGACCGGTGGAGGAACAACGACCTTTAGGAGCAAAGTCGTGCTTAGACAGGGAGGAGAAATGACGACGTTACCTTTTGGAAGTGGGGAAGAACATCATGGATGCGGAGGGAGGAAGAAGAACGGGGTGGGGCGGAGGGAGGAGAAGATCGGGACTTTTGGTTTCTGAAATTTTACATTTTGAAATTAGGGCAGAATAGATATTTAGAGGGTATATTTAGGTATTCTTAATAAATTAGGAGTAAATTCGTAAATGAATAAAAAATTTATTTATATTTTCAAAATTTTTGACTAGAATTATTGATTACCGGTTGTATTTCAACAGGGTTTCGTAGGGAATACTCCTCATGGTTTCACGGAGAAATCTCAAGTGAAACCCATTCAAATGAAACCCTCGGGAGACCCTCTTAGTTGAATGACAAGTGGCAAAATTAATTTTGGAAGGGAAAAAAAAAAACAGACACAACCGGTTGCAAAAGGGCAAAAAGGACCCTCTTAGTTGAATGACAAGTGGCAAAATTAATTTTGGAAGGGAAAAAAAAAAAACAGACACAACCGGTTGCAAAAGGGCAAAAAGGAGGGGAAAAAGTAATTTAGACGGGAAAAGTTTGTGTGGCCAGGTAGATGCCACGTGTCAACTTTAAAATTACATCATATGGATCAATATTATATGATATAGAACAAAATTATGTATTTTTGACAAAAGTTACACTGAATGAAAAAATTACGGAATATGGACCAATATTACATGATATGGAATAGAGTTACTTATTTTCGACAAAAGTTACACCGTATGAAACAATTACAGAATATGGACCAATATTATATGATATGGAATAGAGTTACGTATTTTGGTTAGAAATTACACCGTATGGAACAATTACAGAATATGGACCATTATTACATGTTTTGGAACCGAATTACGTATTTTGGACACAAGTTACACCGTATGGAAAAATTACAGAATATGGACCAATATTACATAATATGAAACAAAATTACGTATTTTGGACAAAAGTTACATTGTATGGAAAAATTACAGAATATTGACCATCATTACGTGTTTTGGAATAGAATTACATATTTTGGACAAAAGTTACACCGTATGAAAAATTTACCACATATGGACCAATATTACATGATATGAAATATAGTTACGTATTTTGGATAAAAATTACACTGTATGGAACAATTACAAAATATGGACCATTATTACGTCTTTTGGAACAAACTTACGTATTTTGGACACAAGTTACACCGTATGGAAAAATTACAGAATATGGACCAATATTATATGAAATGGACCAAAGTTACGAATTTTGGGCAAAAGTTACACCGTATGGAAAAATTATAACTTATGGAAACAAACAAGTAGTTTATGCTAATTAATTATATTTATCAAATATAATTATTTTTCTACTATATTTATTACAAAAAAAATGCAGATTTAACTATAAATGTATTAAATTAAATAATTTATATTTATTATAAAAATTTGTTAATATATATTTCTTATTGGTTGTATGGTTTAAATTTTAAAAAGTGCTTAAGATTTATAAGTAACATACCATACGAATCAACCTATATGAGGTTCCAATAAAATATGATATTTTAAGGTATTAATCTATTTACAACACAAATAAATAACATAGAAACACACAAGTAATTTATGCTAATTAATTATAATTAAAAAATATATTATTTTTCTACTATAGCTACTACAAAAAATGTAGAGTTAATTATAAATGTATTAAATTATATAATTTTATATTTATTTTAAAAATATGACCAATAATAAGTCCTAAATATTAAATTAGGGGATTAGTAAAAAATTAATAAATCATATTTTCATTGATAAAATATTTACTTTTGAACTTAATAGGAACACTATTTTTAATTGTACGTAATTATAACTTTAAATTGTAAATAAATAATATTAGATATTTATTAAAATAATCTACAAAATAATGTCCACAAATAATGTGTCAGTATTTAATTTGTTTATTATTTTGATTCACTTGTCCATTTAAGATTCATGTATTTATATTTAGGCTATATAAATATGCTATATTTTAACATGTATTATAAAATAACATAAATTCCATTATCAAATTTTAGTATGTGTAGCAGTGCACATTATAAATTTTGAGGACGACCATGCGCTTGCCAATGTGCCTGGATGACCGCCTGGGGGCCTCTGCCCCATGGGGAGAAAAAAAAAAAGTTAACATGTATTGTATATTCAAATTCTCAAATGGTATCAATTTTAAAAAATTCTCAAATACAAACACACAAGTATTTTAACATGTATTATTTAAGTTAAATGAATGTGCTATATTTTAACATGTATTATATTTGAATCAAAATTTTGATTATAAAAAGAAAATCAATTTTGGTTTCTAAGTTCATCCTATCTATATGAGATGAGGTTGACTAGTGTCCGCCTCTTCACTAATTTCTGGTTTGTCCACTTATTTCCCTTTACATATGCATATGCTTTATCAATTCTTGGGATGAAAAAACATGCAAATGCCCCCTAAATGTCTAATAAAGTAAAAACATACAAATCCAATAGAATTCTTTCCACACCAAATATCTGAAATAAGGCATGATATTACTTTTTGATTAGCCAAAAAGGAAACTTATAGAATGTATGCTCGCTGCTATTAATTGGCATGGTCATGATAAGTTTCAATATTGTTAAGAACCAAACTGCATCAGTTTCTGTTAATATCTTTACATTAAGATAGCATGTAGACGATACCCTAAATATGCACAATTAACTTAAATTCCGAGTCATTTTATCCGAATAATATACCAATTTTTCAGAATTTCATTTATCATTGCCCGAGTTCATATCTAATTAAGTAGACAAAAATATTCAGATAGACCACAAAGTAGCTTGAAGATGACAAAAATGATCCCAATCTCATCCATAGATCAACAGTATAAGAGAAGGCCAAGGAAAACGACCCAACATCAAGGCAGCCAGTCTACGGAGCGTGCTGTGTAGAAGGATCCACTGCCGCCCAAATCCACTGCATTTGCTTGGCTTGTTGCTGCAATTGAGTGTCCATCATGGCTTGCTGCTCAACCATGGTCCTCTGACCTGCAACCAGAGTGGCACACATGGCTTCAATGTGCTGAATGGACTCCTCAACAGAGAATGCAGAAGAACGACCCTCAAGCAGTGGGAAAGAGTCACTCGGGCCCGATGTTGTAGCAGGGATCTCCACAGAATCCTCACCAATCCTATTAGAAAAACAGCTCGATTTCGTCCATCTTCCTTGCACCCTAACAAACCTGTGACGACTGAGAGTAGCCTTGGTAATCACATCTAATGTCCGAGTCATGAGCACATCCTCCCCAGATAAATCCACTTCAAAATGGTCGAAAGCCTTCGCCAACAAAAGTGGATAAGGCAAAGACTTGTCCGGTCGGTTAACTCTCACAGTTTGCCGCATCTGAGAGAGAATTATGGAAGCCAGTGGTACACCGGGAACACCTTGCAGCCCATTCAGCATCTTATCCAATAAATATAAGTCCGCAAATCGAACCTCATTCAAACTGCTTGCATGCGGAAGAACATTTGCACTATACAAATGAACTAACTCCCGCTGACAAATTCCCAAATCGATAGTGCTATGAACCTTATATGATAAATCTTTGCCCTCTCTGGGTGGGCGTGGAGTCGGCGTGTAATTTAAACAGTGCATAGCTTCATGTGGCAAGAACTGGGGATCACTTTTAACACAATCCTTAATCATAACAAAATCAGGACCCTCATCATTCACCCCCAAAATACTGGCAAGCAGTGGCCGAGTAAGATGAATCCAGCGACCCTTTACAAAAGAAGTAACCGTTTCAACGCCAAGGTTGTCTTTGCCTTCTACGTTGGTGTAAAACTCCAATACTAACTGTGGATAGTAAGCCTTTGGTAATTGAAGTACACCGCCCCACCCCATTGATCAAAATGCATCTGTCAAATTGAGAAGATGATCAATCCCGGCTGAAACGGATTTTTCCACAACAAGAGAATTACGTTTCCTTCGTTCACACCACTGAGCATTAGCACGAGAAGTGAAACATAATGCTTCAGATTCACTAAGAGGCATGCTTGTATTGTCCGCTCGCCGTCGAGATCCCCGAGATGATTTAGTAGGAGCCGAGGGCCAGGAGTTAGGTCAAGATGATGCACGCGTATAGGTGGTACCGGCATCATTAACGGACTTCTGAGCATCACCGCGAGGTTGGCCTTTTTGTCCCATGACTCTCAACAACCAATATCGTCCACAATTGGCAATTCCGTTGGGTAGCACAGTACGTCAAACCAGATTACCCACCCTATGCACACTACTATATGAAATTAGCCAATTTATATTCCAACAGTAATAAATGGTGCATTTTTTAACCCAGGCTAAATCAAACATACCCATATAAAATCATTTACAAAGGTGTGGTCATTTAATATAAATGTCGTACTACGAAAACCATATCCAAATTATTCAAAATAACATTTTTATACTCTTTCATCATATTCAAATCGTACAACAATACCATATCGAACATAAACATGAAGAATGTTTACTAACAATGCGGACAATCTTGGATATTTTTGAGTTGGTCGCACTAGAAGAGGCTTCAATCCCCAATGCGACCATCCTGCAAGTCATTAAAGCAAATGCTTCCATTTAAAACACTCCATAAAAGGTTCGGAAAATTATAACCAAATATTTAGTAATACATTGTAGTTTTTTCAACCAGATACTTTATACATTCGGGGTTTTTTCACAATATTTTTAATTTCTATTTTTCATTTTTCAATTTGGTGAAATTAGATGCAAACAATAGTAACAATATATGCCCCCTGAGATTGCCGAAACTTCATTTATACAAAACCCATTCAAATGGATGTTTCGGATCAAAAACTTTACTCACATCTAAGTGCATTGCGAATGTTCATCAAAATAAACCCAATATAGGAGAATACAAAATACTCGCCCGTTATGGCCGGCGAACTTGTTAATTGGAATGGGGCTGCTGACGCGTGGCTATAGGTCCGAGCTGAGTGGGCTGGCTGATGATATTGGCTGGCATAGGTCGCTTTACGGATGGGAGCGCTGGCCGTAACCTAGGACTTCTCTGATTACACTAGGTAAATGGGATGGTCGGTTTCCATCACAAGCGACAGTGTTTGAAAGCCGCGAACCTGCACTCTGAAAGAAAACTAAATGCCGGTTTAGGGTTGGGGAGGGGGGAGGTTTAGATTTGAAAGAAAACACTTTCGGGTGGGTTGATGTTTTTGTTATCAAAAGGTTTAATGCGGTCAGGTTTAATGGGTTTAGGGTTTGGGTGGGTAAACGGGTTTGTAAAATCATATATATTTTTTTTAGGTTTAGGAATTTCTCTTTTTTTCCTCTACAATTCAATCGAGGCAAGAATATCCAAGCAGTAACCCAGGTGTAGATCCAGGTGCCTGGGTATCCCTTTATGTTTTCCCCCTCTTTCTGCCCGTCCGGGCAGGAATACCCAGGAAATAACCCAGGCGTAGAGCCAGGCGCCTGGGTATCCCCTTAGGTTTCCCCCTCTTTCTGCCCAGGGGGTCACCCAGGCGTAGATTCAGGTGCCTGGGTATCCCCTTATGTTTTCCCCCTATTTCTGCCCGTCCGGGGCAGGAATACCCAGGCGGTAACCCAGGCGTAAAGGCAGGCGCCTTACCCTGAAGTTCTTACCCATTTTTCTGCCCGTCCGAGGCAGGAATACCCAGGCGGTAACCCAGGCGTAGAGCCAGGCACCTGGGTATCCCCTTAGGTTTCCCCCTCTTTCTGCCCAGGCAATCACCCAGGCGTAGATCCAGGCGCTTAGGTATCCCTTTATGTTTTTCCCTTATTTCTGCCCATCCGGGGCAGGAATACCCAGGCGTAGATCCAGGCGCCTAGGTATCCCCTTATGTTTTCCCCCTCTTTCTACCCGTCCGGGGTAGAAATACCCAAGCGATAACCTAGGCGTAAAGGTAGGCGCCTGGGTTTACCGTGAAGTTCTTACCCCTCTTTCTACCCATCCGTGGCAGGAATACCCAGGCAGTAACCCAGACGTAGAGCCAGACGCCTGGGTATCCCCTTAGACTTCCCTCTCTTTCTGCCCGTCTGGGGCATAAATCCCCAGGCGGTAACCCAGGCTCAAAGGCAGGCACTGGACAACCATTAAATTTTTTTTGACAGTCTTGTCAAATTTTTTGATGTTTTGGACATTGGTTTGCAAGTAAACTATGAAACTTCATTTATACAATAGTAAATGAAATATTAAAAGCAAAGTAAATATGGTTCCTTTACAAAACAACCTTTTATATAGTATGAAATGTGCATAAAGGTTCATCTAATTTGGAAACTTGAAGTATACAAATATTGTTCCTTTACAAAGTTCAACCATGGATCGACATTATACCAATTACTATTGCTACAATAGTAATACAAAGTCCAAAAATCTTGCATACGAATGAAGTTGAGTTCGACAACTCAAATTCATCATAGCTAACTTCATGAGGCGCCTTATCTTTTGTCGAAGCAGAATGTTGCACGTATTCGAAGTACTCCCTCTCAGCTTCTTCCAAAGACGAATAAGACTTGTACATGTTCCCCTTCCATCCATTAACTTGTTGATGACACTGAGGTCATGAGTGATATATGCCTTGTTTGCAGCCTCTAAAAACAACATACACTCTTTTACCAACCATATTCACTGCTATAGCAATTTAATAAGTTATGCCTATTACACATGTAAAATTGAATGCGTTATTTTTTAAAAATGAAAGACATTGAACCAGCTGAACTTGTAATAAATCCAGTGCAGAAAATTTAACATTTTGCTAACTGACAAAGTGCATTAAAACCTTTAAATGCAACATAAGCTAATTAAATTAAAACTGCCATGAACAACAAAATTGTCACCTACCGGCATCATTAAATGCATAATAAGTCAATTATAGCAATTTGTTATGACTGTTCCTGTGTATTTTGAAGAGTTTTCTGGATGAAACCATACACATGTACTCCTTATTGTCTGAAATTTTGCAGTTGGTTTGCTTCTAACAACAACATAAAGTTGAAGAACCAAGAGTCAAAGTATCTACTGATCGGCCTAACAAATATCCAAGTAAATCTGAACACTCTCATGGGATATAAACACATGAAATGAAAAAGAAAAAGATGCAAAACAGAAAGCTAAATAAATACCAACGAAACCCTAAAAAATCCAAAATTTCCCATTTTTTTTAATCCAAACTGAAAATTTAGACTGTTTTGCTTACCTTTTTGGTCAGATTCACCAAGGATCTAATATTGTTGATACCGATGGGAATAGGGTCTAGGGTTTTCAATTTCTTAGATCAAAACAAAGAAAAAAAATTAAAATAGATTACTGCAATAGAAATGGGAACACATGGGATCCAAAGAAAGGAAAATAAATGAAGAGAACTGCAGGAGCTTGGATCATGAATCTCTATGATGATTGACTTAATAAACTAACAATTACATTCGGCGTTGTGCGTCGATCACCTGGGTTGAAAGAAAAGAAATGGCTGGATAAAACATTTTCTAGTGTTAAATAATGTCGGTCAAGATGGACAAGATACATTTGTAGCTTCCTGAAGGCACGTGATATGTAATGGTCAGACACTTCCATCTAACGCTGAAATCATTTTGGGCCAGCTGGATCCCTACCATTTTGACAAGCTTATATAAAAATGGAAAACTCTATATCTCATTGACTACCGATGATATGCTTGGTGAAGAATTTAATGATCTTGATGAAGCAACCGACTTCTACAGAACATACTCGAACATAATCGGGTTTGGTATACGTAAATTCCACATGAAGAAATATACCAATGGTGAGATACGGAAACATGTATGGGTATGTACAAAACAGGGGTATAAAAGTTCAATTTGGTTGGAACACACTAACCGAAAACGTGAAGCGAAGGCAATAACTAGAGAAGGGTGCAATGCTACATTTGGCGTTGTTAGGAACTGTGTGACGGGTAAATGGACAATATCTAGATTTGTGACGGAACATTCTCATCCTCTACTGTCGATGCATGAGACACACTGTTTGCGTTCCAATAGGTGTGTTGATAGACCTTGTTTGACCCAAGCTCAAGCGATGCACAGCGTTGGAATTGGGACAAGTAAAATAATGGAGTACATGGTTGACTAGTCAGGTGGATTTGAACACATTGGATTCAAGCTAACTGATTTGAATAACCAATTCATGAGGTATCACAATGTCGGTGTAGATGTCACTGATTCAGAGACTTTGATTGCACACTTCATGACGAAGGCGGAGATGGATGCCGATGTATATTTTAGGTACACTGTCAACACAGAAATGCATCTTTGTAACATTTTCTAGTCTGACTCGATCGGTCATTTCGATTATAGTTCGTTCGGTGATGTAGTGGCATTTGACGCAACGTACAAAACTAATGTTTATGGAAAGCCTTTGGTAATTTTAGTCGGTGTCAACCATCACTATCGGACTATAATTTTTGGACTGGCTTTGATTTTGGACGAAACAGTTGAAACATACACATGGTTGCTAAAAACCTTTTTGGACTCAATGAATAATAAAAAGCCTCTAACCATTGTCACTGATGGAGACAAAGCAATGCGGAAGGCTATTTCTGTTGTTTTCCCTAGCACCCAGCACCGGTTATGCACATGGCATTTAGAGAGGAATGCTCAAGCAAATTTGCACGAGGTGGATGTTGTGAGGGCATTCACACGTCTTATGTTAGGCGAATACACTCCGTCAGAGTTCAAAATCCGGTAGAAGAGCATGGTCGATGATTTTGACCTCCACAGTAATGCATGGCTGCAAACCATGCATGAAACTAAACACCTATGGGTGGAAACATATCTGAAAGGACATTTTTTTGCTGGCATGCGTAGCACACAGAGATGCGAGAGCATGAATGCATTTATTAACAAATATAGCAAGGGTCGACATAAGCTCTGTCAATTCATAATTGCTATTGATTGGGCTGTATCAAGACCGAGGAACCAAGAGGTCACATATGATGTTGCCACTAAATACTCCTCTCCAACCCGAACTACGCATATGGAAGTCATTGAAAAGCATGCCTTTGAAGTGTACACGCACAAACTTTTTAAGATGGTAAGGGTGCAAATGACTGAGCAGGGGGCCCTTAACATGGTTGACCGCATGGACTATGGAGATAAACAGATATACACGGTCACAAAGTTCATGAATCCTGACGTGAGCTGGTTGGTATCGTATGACTATAACCACGATCACATAAAATGCTCATGCAACCTTTTCGATGGCACCAGAATTCCTTGCAGCCACGCATTCTTCGTGATGAAACAGGAGAATCTCTGAGCCATTCTTGAGTCACTAATTATCAAAAGGTGGAGAAAAGATGCAAAAAGCTCCATAAATTGTAATGTTTAAGTGCAAGACCCGTCAGATGACATGGGATCATCTATTAGGTACGAAGCCTTGGTTTGCCAGTGTAGCAAAGTTTGCCTCTATGGATCAAAGACAGAACAAGGTTACAGGGAGGTGACCGAAGACATAATGCATCGAGCGAATCATCTTCAAGAATTGGCAACCGTTCATGAGAAAACGGAATTGGGTATGTGGGATAGAAAAGGAAAAAGACAGATTATACAAGATCCGATTTTTGCAAAAACGAAAGGAGGCGTATCAGGGGGAACCAAGGAGGTGAAAGAAAGACGATGTAGTTCGTGCAAGAAACTGGGCCACACGAAGAGAACATGTGCGGCGAACTTTTCATCACACTTCGATGAGGCTTCAGCTGAAAGGGAGAGTGGGATTGGCGATCAATACTATTGCAAATTTTATATGTTTAACTATTGCAAATTTTTTATTAGAAATTTCTGCTGTCAACCATTACAAAACAAGGGTGCAAAATTGGTGATTTTGTTTAGGGTTAACGTTAATGAAATTATAAACTTTTGTTGTATAGACTACAACCTACAATTTTGGCATAAAGATTCAAAAAGGTAAGACATTGTCAACCTAAATTTTCCTCCTAGATTTTGTTCTCCTCCTAATGGCTGCCGGCTTAGTTTTAGGCTGGGGTGCATCGATAAGTTTGGCGTATCTGAAGTTGGCAGGTGCCTGGGTAGTCCCTGAAGTTGTTTCCCTATATCTGCCCATCCGGGGCAGAAAGACCCAAGCGATAAGCTAGGCGAATAGGTATGCGCCTGGATATCCCCTAAAATGACTCTTTCATTATTATTTTTCCAGTGTTGATAATTTTTTGATCTTTCGACCATATGTGGTCTGCAAGTAAAATATGAAACTTAATTTACCTAAGCAAATGTACTCATTGCTAAGCAAAGTAAACTATGAAAAAGCATTTATATAGTATTAAATGTGCTTAAAAGTTCATCGAATTTGGAAACTTGATTTATACAAATATGGTTACTTTACAAAGTTCATCCATGGATCAACATTTATACAAATTAAGTTTCCACCCGACAAATTGCCTTGCTAAGGAATTGGGTATGTCTTTTAGTAAATTTTATAAGTTTAACTATTGCTTCATTTAGACAAAAAAATGTATGATGTCAACCATTACAAAACAAGGGTGCAAAATTGGTGATTTTGTTTAGGGGTAACGTTAATGAAATTAGAAAATATTGCTGTTAAGACTACTTCAAAGTTAGCAAATTTTGGCATAAATTTTGAGAAATGTAAGACACCTAAACCCTAAGTTTTCCTCCTTGATTTTGTTCTCCTCCTATTGGCTACCAGTTTAGTTTTAGACTGGGGTGCATCGATGCGTTTGGCAAGTTTGCTGAAATGATCTTGGACTGTCTGCGTCAATTGACCCAACTTCATGTTATGGTTATCAAACAATAAATCCATAGCGGTATAGCACCGTTCCAACTGCGACTCAAACTGTCAAAATAATGTTTGGTAATTAGCAGTTACAATAGGATAATTTATTCGTCATATGCAGACAATAGTAAACGAATTATGTTTAAGGTGAGAAAATGCCATCGTAAAGCCGAAATCAAAACACTCCATATACTTGACCACGTAAAGGCCGCAATCGAACCCGTTAAACTGTTTTGTGATTTTGCCCGGTTTACGTAGGGGCATTGACCCAAAAAAAGTCGAACGTTTGTACACTCGCCTTATCTCTTCAGCCAATACAATGTCTAACGCATTCAACTACATTACACCATGTCACCGTATTGTTACCCACGACAAATAATTGAAAATTTGTAATTTTGAATTTAAAACATGTAACACCCAACATTAAATATTAAAAATGAGAAAATTTCCTAAACAGAATCAATATTTTCCTCCAATCAGAATGTCTCATTTTCATCATCACACAGCGAACAAACAAAAAACAGGAAATTCAATTGCTTACCATCAAATTAGATGCAGTCTCCAGCTTGCGTCTATTAGTGGCAGTTGAGAACGAATCCCAAACCTCAGCAGCAGCGTCTTTGACGTACACGACCAATAGATACCAGTGCTTGTTATCGTTGTTCATGGGCATGAAAATCTGAAAAGAATATAGTCAACACAGATGTAGTCCACTGAGATACAAAAAATCATATAAATTTTGACAACTCAAAACTTAATTGGAGAATTTGAAATTATGCGTAATAAAGACGGTTGCGCCAAACATTTTTGGTTTGAACGTCCAAGTTGCCCACTTTTTCCCTCTGATCTCTTTCGCAATATGAACTCGCCCAAGGTCCTTGCTAGGTATGTATACTGAAGACGTGGGACTCAATAAATCCCCATCAAGAACAATGTGAAGATAACTTTGGAGTCATCCCCGTTCGCCTCCTTGTTGGCCAATATATGGTGCAAGGCGGCAATGGAGATAGGTCCTTCACCAAATTTGATTTTGACCCTCAGCGCATCAAAGGCAGACGTGTCGTCCAAAGATTTGATGGCACTTCTATCGTCCGGTAGCCCCAGCAGTCTCTCAACGGCTGCTAGACCGACAGTGTATACCGTCCCATGTAAATCTAAGGTGTGGCTGAAAAGATCAAAATTATCCACCAACCACAGCACCATCGATTTATCCAGAGGGGCCAATTTACGCAGAATTAGGGATCCGAACCCTAATTAATCCACCGCATTCTTCTCATATTCAGTGAAAGAATAAGCCACACACCAAACGCGTTCAAGGCTGCATCGAGTAAGAAACGTGCGTCTCTCCTTAAGGTCACCGCCATACAGCGTCTTCTCCTTACTATCAAGGGCTTTCCACTTTTTACCCAACTCTTTAATAGCCTACAAAAACCATTACAAAATGAGAGACAAAATCAACATTGCTTGATAAAGGGAATGTGAAAAAAATATAAATATTTCAGGTTTTAATTGGTTACGTCTTTGGTTGCTAGCTATCTGTTATGCTTCATCTTAATTTGTTCGCTCTTGCTACATCAAAATGGGTATAAACACATTATACAAATTTTCACGAATGCATAAGTAATTGCTAAATACATTTTCATCAAAATGATTATACTCACAGATAATTAAACCAGTCATTTTTATTTCTTAGGCGACATGCTTTACTGTTAGACAGGCTCGCTTCAGAAGTGCCTGCCCCGCTGGGCTGTCTCGAGACCGACATATGAAAAATTTGATTCCTTTAAGAATTTGTAAAATTTAATTAAGGCATAATAGTATGGAGTGTATAATTGGAAAACTACAATAAATGGGGCTAAAATCGTAAATGCACAAAATATTCGAGCATACACGAAATCTTTTTTTTTTATGGCTTGGTTTCATTCACTGGTTACCCCCTTCAGGGGTTAATGCCTGGAGATCCCTTAGGGGGTCATATGGAAATAACTATTTGTTTCTGTTATGCAATTGCAATTGGTACCTTGTTTTATGGTCTAACAAACCTCAACAAAAAATTAATTAAAAACATATAACAAACATTCATTCTCCCCTTCAATAATAACAATAACATAAAAAAATTAAACTAATTACTTAAACTAAAGTAATTAAATGGAATAATTAAAGCTTTTTCTCTCGTAGATGTGCCTAAACCCGAAACCAATGTAAATAAAAATACAAATGTCAACCATATATAAATTAACACTTTACCTCCATACCAATAGATGTATAATACAGGAAGGCATACACGCTTGAAATACTCCCTAACCAATGGCATCAAACACAGTGGCCATTTGGACCTCTTGAAAAAATTTATGAAACTTCAATCATAGATTTTATAAATACATCAACCTTTCTCTAGAGAAAAAATAAAAAATAAAAAGACTCATAAAGATGAAAACAAATGGAGTGTCCATCCACATATTGGCATTATAATATTGTTAAAGCATCTGGTGATAATAAAACATTTGTCAGAGCTATAGCTGCCTTGGAGACCAACATTTAAATGAATGTGCATGAAGAATAATGGATTCTAAGCAAAAAGCTCATGAGACCCATGTTTCTCACCAAAAAGTTCCTACTAAACTCATTTCTAAAAAATTGATTCCTAGGAAATTTGTTTGCCAAATATTTGTTTCCCTCACAATTTTGACATTTTTCAACACGGGAAACATAGAAATTTACATAGACTAACTGCTAAATGTATGATTACATATATCCACCTGGAAATTATAACAATAATGAAGGCAAAAGCTGGTGTGAGATTAGTTAATACACATGGCTAAAATGGGAGAGCTTAGGTCTAGTCCAACATACTTTAGTGAAAGAAAAGGTTAACCGTACATAATTTTCATAAATCTAATTACTTTTCAACAATTAAACAACAACACCAAAAAGCAAAAACCAGGTTTTTAATTTCAACACACAATAAATTGAGATGTTTACCCAGTAATTAATTTTCAATAAAAGAAAAATCTGCATACTTTAGTAACTGAGAAGCACAACTATGCAGACTTTTCACATATCCAATTAGTTTTCAACAAGTAAATAGCAACACCAGAAAGCGATTTTTAGCCACTAATTAATTTTACAAATAACAAAAATCTACGTGAGCAAACCAATATTCTTTAACTCACCGAAGACTTTCGTGTATTGATAATCTCAAAAACTCCGTGGGTTCCCGATATTGAAGAATCGCTGCCAAAAATAACCAAAAATTACGGATGCGGAGGGAGGATAAATTACCTTAGCAAAATGGGACTTTAGGAGCAACCTTGCGATTTGTTCGAGATTGGCGGAGGAACGGCGACCTTAGGAGAAAAGTGGTGCTTAGCTTAGATGGGGAGGAGAAACGGAGGGAGGAAGACAGAAACATAAATGGAGGGATGCCGATTTCAGGGGAGAAGGAGGAGGAGGAGGAGCCGAAATTTCGAAAAATTGAAGGAGGAGGCGTCGGGGGAGAAGGAGGAGGGTTGGCCGAAATAGTGAAATATTTAGGGTAGGCAGAAGGTATAAAATACCTGAGGGTATAATAGGAAAACTATAAAAATTGAAGGATAAATTCATAAATTTATATTAATAAAAAAAATTTCAAATTTACCGTTGGCCGATCACCCCCATCAGGGGGTTCATGGCTGGAGACCCCACAGAGGGTTCTCTTGAGTCAATCCCCCAGCTTTGTGGTTAAACGCTTATTTTGATGAGGATGTAACCTTTGTTTGACTTTATGATTTTTTTTTTTTGGCTACGTAATTCATAGTATTATACAACGATGTGTTATAAAAATTTTAATTTTTTTTCACTAATGATAAATTGGTAGTGAAATTTAACATGCTATGTGACATTTTAAATAAATATTATTAAATGACTCATTTTTTTATTCAAATTTTAATATTAAAAAATAAAATAAAATAAATATTTTTAATTAAAATTTAGGACATATTTGATATACCATCTGAAATTTGATAAAATTACATACGGATCCCTCGTATTAGAAAATGACAGAAACTTATCGTGCCCGTTATGCAAAATCTGTTAACATTAACGAAA
Organism: Ochetophila trinervis; assembly: GCA_003254975.1. Lineage (NCBI taxonomy): Eukaryota > Viridiplantae > Streptophyta > Magnoliopsida > Rosales > Rhamnaceae > Ochetophila > Ochetophila trinervis. The sequence goes on from QANX01000258.1 coordinate 98,033, forward strand.
AAAGAGCAATTTTGTCTTTTTATTATAAGTAGCTAATTTTATTGGAAACCGTGTTTTTATTATTTTTTAATAAAAAAATAAAATTTACTCCCTTTCTCTTTCTCTCTTTTCTTTATTCTCTTTTTTCTTATCTTTCATCTATCATCTCTTTCTTATAAAATTCCCAAAAATCAAAAACTCAACCAGTGCTTGCTCCAGGATGGGTATGTGCCCCTTCCTCAAACACTATTTTTATTTGGAAAAAGTTAGTTCTATTTTTATTTGGTTATGGTAGCTTTGGTAGGAGATGATGATGGAGAGAGATAGGTGTGAAAAGAGAGGCAAAGACAAAATGAGAGAGAGAGAGAGAGAGAATTTTAGTTTCAAATTTTAAATTAAATTTATTAAAATTTTATTAATTATTAAATTTTAAATTAAATTTATTAAAATTTTATTAATTGTTAAATTATAAATTAAAATTTATTAAAATTATGTAGAGAGAGAGAATTTTAGTTTCAAATTTTAAGTTGAATTTATTAAAATTTTATTAATTATTAAATTTTAAATTAAATTTATTAAAATTTTATTAATTGTTAAATTATAAATTAAAATTTATTAAAATTATGTAGAGAGAGAGAATTTTAGTTTCAAATTTTAAGTTGAATTTATTAAAATTTTATTAATTATTAAATTTTAAATTAAATTTATTAAAATTTTATTAATTATTAAATTATAAATTAAAATTTATTAAATTATGTAGAGAGAGAGAGAAAAAAAAAATTAGTTTAAGATTTATGATTATAAATTAAATTAATTAAGATTTATTGAAAAAATTAATTATTAAGGTTTAAATTAAATTAATTAAATAGGAAAAATGAATGAGCTGAGGGTAATATAATATTTTCAGGTGCCACGTAGAAAAGAGAAAATGCTTTTTGGATGGATTGCTAACGGCATGAGAGGTTTCTGTCATTTCTTTAACCTAAAGGACCCGTATATAATTTCATCAAACTTCAGAGGTGGTATATGAAATATGCCCTAAAATTTATCATATAAACTATAGTCTCAATAGTGAAAAAACATTCCTTACTAACTCAAAATTTATAAAACTATATGTTTGGGAATCATTCAGTAGGAAATGTCTTTCTTAGGGTAGTTTTTTTTTTTCCTTCAAAATAATTAGATAATTAAGGAAGTAAATAGACTGAAACGTTCTTGACCGACTCCATTTTAGCTCTCTCAAACTCAACTCATTAAAAAGATCCAATCTTGACCAATAAAAATGAAGCTCGCAAGTTCATCTTGAATATTAAATGAAGTTTATGAGTAGACCTGGTAAATTTCAATACGATCTGTTAACACGACACAAACATTTTTTTTACAGATTTGGGTTTATTTTAAATGGATTGGGTTGATAACGGGTTGACCCATTATGAATCCGTTATCTTGACGGGTCTTAATGGGTTGAGTCGCAAAAACCCATTAGACCCATTATGGACCCATTAATCTTTAATGACAATTTAATAATTTAACTAAAAAAAAACCTAAAGAAATGAAGATGTGGTTGAAATTGAATATGTCTATGTATTATTGTTATTTCAAACAATATTGTTTTAGATTTTTATTATTCATTTGTAGAAGGATTTAAGTATTATATTTTTGTGGTTTGTTATTTTTTTAACATGTATTAAGTATGTTGCTTTAGTTTTTATTTTTGGTTTGTAAAATAATACAAATATTTATGTTTGTCTGTGCTTCATTATTTTTTAATATGGACTATGAACTATAAATCAAATATATTTTTTATTTTTTTTAAAAGAATTTTTAAAATAAGTTTAACGTGTTAACGGGTTGGATAAAGGGTTACACGATAATTCAATGAACGGGTTTGAGTTTATATATTTCAACACGAAAGTTTAACAATTCAGGTTTGGATGAGAAAATTTTGACACGAACACAAATACCACACGACACGCGACATTGCCAGGTCTATTTATGAGTAGTTTAAGAATATTTTGAATTTATTACTTATACATATTTATATAAAAAAATTATGTTATTAATTTTTGGTAAAAAAAAAGGACCTACACGTAGCGGAGTCATAGAATTTATTACTTATACATATTTATAGGAATCCGCGATGGGAGCCCGTGTCCCTAAAATCTCCCTCTCGCTCGTGCGGTAGCAGTGGAAAGGAGCACTTGAATCCAAATGGGGCTACCAAGACTCGAACCTCAACTCCCGTATTTGCAGGTGTAAAGGCTCAGCTGGCTCCTACCACTAGGCTAAAAATTATGTTATTAATTGAAATACATTAAATACTTATAATGCATAAACAATACTTTTATATTTAATTTTATAATAAATAATTTTAAAATTTATTTATTAAAGAGTAATTTGAATAAATGGAATTTTTTTGATAATCTAATGTACACTGAAGATCAAATGTTCAAAATTTTAGCTTTTTGTATTATATAACAAAAGGTTGAGCTAAACTAGAGCTTTTCATGAATGAAAAGATGCAATATTACGAACTTGGACACTTCTAAAATGATATGAGCCCACCTTGAGGTTTCTAATATACCTAGCTCAACTTAGCTTATACTCCTATAGATAATGATTTGATAGAAACAATAATCAATTATAAATTGCTTCTATGTTTTTTAATCAATCCCTATAGAAATCAATTTTTTTTATTTCTCTAAAATTGACTTTAGGCATTTCAAAATAACTCTGATGGTAATTTCTACTCTATCATTCTTAACTTCCAGCTTTAATTAAAACAAATGCAAACACATTAGGCTACATGTATAAAAGAGGTTGAAGTAAAATTCGAAAAATACAACAACTAGATCTATTCAATAACAGTTTGGGCATTACATTAACAAAGAACATCTAATCAATTTATGGACCCAATGCCCGATGAGGTTGCAGAGATTGCCAGGCCAGCTGAAGGTTGGTCTCCTCCTCACCAGGACTTGTGGAAGGTCAATGTGGATGCGGTTTCTAAATAGAAATGGTGGTTTGTGATCATTCGAGTTCAATAATCTTTTCAGCCTCCTCACTCGGTAGCTCTTTTTCCTCCCATGTGACCGAAATTTATGCTTTAAACTGGGCTTTTGAAATTTCATCAAAAAAGAATTGGCAATCCTTGCAATGGTCTTATGAAGACCAGTTAGTTGTCAATGAGATCATGCTGATAAGAATCCTAGAGGTTGGCACACTCTATGAGGTTCTTCAAATTAAGAATTCTTTTGTAGAGTCCAGCAGCAATCAAGAGTTTCAGTAGCCAATGTTGACTTGAGCTTGGCTGCCTCTGCAACAGTTGGAGACAGACAAGTTGCAAAGTCAGTTTTGAATGCTTTCAACCGAATTTGCATTGCTATAAATAAGAGGCTTGTGTTCAATTGTTGTATCACAAAATCCAGAGAGATTTGTGAAGGATTGAATTCAAATAGGTTTAGAAAGCTTCAAGAGAGAGCTCTATAGATCTATAGGTGTAAGAGTTTTTGAGAGTTTGTTTGTTTGTTTATCAATTCCTCTGTAAATTTTGTTCAAGTAGTAATAGATTCAATTTTCTCTGAATTACTTCTCATTTGGGATCAGAAAATCCTAACAAGTGGTATTATAGCCTTGGTTGAGGTCGAGAGGGTGAGGTTGAGTTTGTGACTTTAAAAACAGAGCATAAACTGACTATGTTCTTCAATTCGATTCTTCATTGAAACAAGCTCAAAATAGAAAATTGAAGATACTGGATTGAAGAGCTTGACGAGACGAAAAGAACGAGACCAACTGGAGCAACTTCAGACATTCGACACGCCTTTATGCACCGATCGAAGTTGCTGGATGTACCTCTCGCACCCAATGCGCCACATGCGCCGTCTGGAGGTTGAAGATGACCCAGTCAGCTGCCACGTAGATGCCACGTCAGAGACGTCATAGCCAATCGAGCGTTTCTGCAACGTGTATTGACACATCATCGAACATGTGCCCTTCCACGACAGCGACACATGTATGCCACGTGTCCGACATGTCAGTGACACATCATCACTACATATATGCCACGTCATCGTTCAGCCATGTCAACGTCATTGACTTTGAAAATTTTCTAAAAATTTAGATAAGTCCCTGAATTTGTTTAAAATTATAGTTTTGCCCTATAATTTTAAGTTTCAAAAATTGCAAATAAGTCCTTATAGTTTCTAAATTTGCAAGTTTATATGGGAGTCAGATTTTGACCGAGGAAGAGTCAAATCCAACTTTTTTGACCATTCCGGACTAACGGTGAACTTCATTTTGCATAATTTAACTCTAATTTTTTAGATCAAGCGAATGGAAGAATCATCCGGAACTATGATCAAGCTTACTGCTACAAACTACATGCTGTGGAGACCTCAGATGGAAGATCTTCTCAGCTATAAAGATTTGTATGATCCCGTAGATACTAAGGGAACGAATCCTTATCCCAACAAAGAGATTGCATGGAATAAGTTGAACAGAAAAATGATCAGTCAAATAAGACAATGGATTGATTATAGTGTCTTCCATCACGTAGCTCATAAGATAGACGCTTATACCATTTGAAAGAAACTGAAGGATATGTACCAGGCCAAAACTGCTCGGAATAAGGCCCTACTAATGAGGCGATTAGTGAACTTGAAGTTGCAGAATGGAACTTCTGTAGCTGAGCACACCATCAAGTTCCAGAGCTTGGTAAATCAACTCTCTGCTGTGGAGTTATATTTAGGAGATGGATATTATCATTGAAGGTCCTTAAACTATAACTTGTTTTACACTTTCGTCCTAAAACATTTTTTTGTCTCACTTTGATCCTCAAACTCATATTCTTGTATCACCGTAAGTCTTTTTTGAAGTTTCCATTCATTTGAACCGTTAAAAAGCACGTGTAAATGCACATGATGTCCATTTTAAGGGTAAAATTATAATTGCAAGAGTTTTTTTTTTATCACTATAGGTCCCTAAACTATATTGCGATTTACACTTTCATCCTAAATTTTTTTTTCACACTTTGATTTTCAACACATATTTCACTCAGATAAGCTTACACATGAGCTCACGCTAACACCTCTCTGAATCTCACTCTCTCTCCTCCATGCAAGGTTATTCTTTTTCTTTCTTTCTCTATCTTCATTTGCAAATACAAGAAAAAAATAATTGATCAAAAGTGTTTTGATTTTGAAAAAAAAATCTGTGAAATATTTAATGTGTTGGAAGTTAAATTTGAATAATTAAATGGTAGAAAAAATGATGAGGAAAGAAAAACATAATAAAAGTAAAAACCCATCAATGGTTACATATTAAGCTTGGATATTCATTTTCAAGTGACATGTCGCCAAATCGATGCATGAGTGACGTCATAAATGTTAATAAGATGAAACAAATAGTACCAAAATCACTAGAAAAAGTGATCAGAGGTGAAAGATCTGGTCGGGTATGGATAGGGGTTGCGCGACCCGTTTCTTCTGAAACAAGACGACCCATGAACTCATTCCAAGTTTTGTAATGACTGAAACGATGTCGTTTTATTTTTTAATGACTTTTAAAACTAAATGCCAGAAAATAAAACAATATTGTTTTATACAATCAACCATTCAAATTCACTACTATTTAGTTATTGAAACTTAACTTCCAAAACATTAAATATTTCACAATTTTTTTTTTCAAAATCAAAACACTTTTGATCAATTACTTTTTTCTTGTATCTGCAAATGAAGGTAGGGAAAGAAAGGACAAGAATAACCTTGCATGGAGGTGAGTGAGTGAGATTGAGATAGGTGTGGGCGTGAGCTCATGTGTAAGCTTATCTAAGTGAAATATTTGTTTGAAAATCAAAGTGTGAAAAAAAAGTTTTAGGACGAAAGTGTAAATCGAGATATAGTTTGAGGATCTATAGTGATAAAAACTCATAAAATTACAATTTTACCCTTAAAATGGACCTCACATGCATCGCACGTGCCTTTTAAAGGTTCAAATGGATGGAAACTTCAAAAAGGACTTACGGTGATACGAGAATATGAGTTTGAGGATCAAAGTGAAACAAAAAAAAAAAGTTTTAGGACGAAAGTGTAAAACACACTATAGTTTAGGGACCTTCAGTGATAATATCCCTTTAGGAGATGAAAAGCAATCACTCATTCTGCTTAGCTCACTACCAGAAGACTAGGATATGCTGGTAGTCACTCTTCGTAATTCAGCCCCCAATGTTATGCTCACTATGTCTATTGTTAAAGATGCATTATTTAATGAGGACGTTAGGAGAAATGATGCACATATTGATCATGGTGCACAAGCCTTCGTTCTGGATAATCGAGGAAATCATAGAGGTAGTCAAGGCAGGGAAGGAACCAGAGCATTGACAAATCTACTAATGAGAGAACGTCAAATATGTGTTTCTATTGTGGACAAAACAGTCACATGAAAAAGAACTGCAGAAAAATCTTACGGGAGTAGAGGCTCAATGGCAACTAGTTGAAGGAGGATGGTGAGTCCTTAGTCACCATCTTTGACGGTTTGGTGTAAGATCATATGCACTTAGAATACCAGAGTTGCTCAGTCTAGTGTACTTGGATGACTATGAGAATGAATCACTTGGAGGCAAAAATGTATTTTCCTAATCTTGATTGATAAATTTTTCTCGGAATTATGGATAGATGTTTGTAGATGAAGGACCAAGTTTAGAGTTCTTCAAATTGTTTTGCTCCATGGTAGTGCTTGAGATTGGTAGAAGGTTGCAATTCTAAAGAGTTTGATGCTTATTGTAGTTGACAAGGCATACGAAATAGTTTGCGCATTTCAGAGAGAATGAACAGAACAAGGTCAGAAGTATGACTAGTATAACTAAGTTGCCAAAGTCATTCTGGGGGAGGAGATTGTTCGTGCCACCTATTATATATATCCTAGGAGCTCGAGTAGAAGCTCAGTGTAAGGGTTTCTTCTATTCAAGAGGTGGAGATGAAGAGTACAGATAATAAACAAAGATATAGTGATTCATAAAGCTAAACAATTGAAGACATTGAAAAGCCCAAATTGTCTTATGTGTTTGAGTTCTAGTCCCAGCATTAGTTGCCATGAGAAGGAAGAATAGGGTTTTTGAGCAAGGGTAGACTTGACCTATTAGAAGCTTACCATCATAGTGGTTTTAGATGATGGTGTACCTTCTAAAGAGAAACCATAGAGTTTTTTCAAGGATAGATCCAAAGGTCTGAAGTAGAGGAGCCAGAGAGTTCCATAGATATAAGAATGCACTAAAAGATAAATTTTGTGTTCATGTTTGCTTAAATATTGTAGCAAGGAGAAACTAAAACTGTGCAGAGGCACAACATATAGATGATAGGTGACCATCATTTTTGAATGCTGCTGGAGAGGGAGAATTGTAAAGTCCAGCAACAATTAAGAGTTCCAGCAACCAATGTTGACTTAAGCTTTGTCGCCTCTGCAACAGCTGGAGACAAACAAGTTGCAAAGTCGGTTTTGAATGCTTTCAACTGACTTTGCATTGCTATAAATAAGAGGCTTGTGTTATTTTGTTGTATCACAAAATCCATAGAGATTTGTGAATGATTGAATCCAGAGAGATTTAGATAGGTTTAGAGAGCTTCAAGAAAGAGCTCTGTAGGTCTATAGGTTTGAGAGTTTGTTTGTTTATCAATTCCTCTATAAATTCTATTCAAGTAGTAATTAATTAAATTTTCTCTCAATTACTTTTCATTAGAGATCAAAGAATCCCAACACTTTTTGCTTCTTCTAGCTGGTCCATCATCTCGAGTCCTAGGTCGTTTAATAAGCCAGCTAATGCAGTAACAAAATTCTCTTTATGTAATGTTTCTGCTCTGTTGATGTTTGTAATTTAAAGTCTATCCCCTCATAATTAGTTAATATTGCTAGAATGGACTCCTTTGATTGAAATCGTAAGTACTCCCAAAATTTTTTGTGCTTCAATGCAAACCAAATTATCCACACAAAAAAAAAAAAAAAAAATCTAACCATTTTTATTTATATTTATTATTATTATTTTTTAACTTTGGCTAAGCATAGAGTTCTCATATAATATCCGTCAACTTTTAATTTGCTAAATTAGGATTCGAGGTGGAGACTTTTTTATTTTTTATTTTATTATTATTATGAGAACCAAGCCATAATATAAAAGATCAACTCGTCTCCACAGGATCAACCCACTGATTTTATAATAATTTAGAGTTTGGATTTTCACATTTAATATTATCTAAACAAAAAATATTTAAGACCAACTAAACCATGACAATCTTTGCCTATAATTTTAAATGGGCATAATTTTAAATTTTTAAAATTAGGCTATTATTATATATATATATATGATAATAGTTATGTTAAATTATTAAATTTAATAGTTGAGATTAATTAATAAAATATAAGATAAGTAGATAAGTAAGATCTAAACTTTTTTTTTTTTTTTAATTTCAGTTATTAAATTTTATATTTTAATATAACTATTATAAAATATATACTGACTCATGTATTAATTTGGATCCAATGCAAGGCATTTAATAAAAAAGAAATAAATTCAATTCTATGTATTTGAATTCAAACAGAGTACCTCTGACTCAGCAGGCCGTGCTCAAGAGAACACTATAAAAGCCCATTTCAATGAAGTCCAAAGAATATGAAGCCCAATTTAAAAAGACTGAAAGAAAAAAATAATAAGATGGGAAAATGTGCGAAACCACCAAGAAATTGATCACTCTGCCAGAAGCCTACCACGTCACTATCAAAGAAATCCCCATTAATCGTTGAATGAACCCCATATTAATTTGGTGAAATCGGCAACCTCCTACTCCGGCGATCGTAGCCGGTGTGCTGCTCGCTGCCGTCGTCCAGTCACGGCTGTTTGTCGCTTTCACGGTAATGTCCTTTTCTCTCTCTCTTCCTTCACAGTCACTCTGGGGGTTTTCATTTTGGTCTCAGTCCCAACCTAGATTTCAAAATTTGTAATATAAATAACTGATTATAGAAAGAGAACTAAAATGGATGTTTTTTTTAGGGTTGTATTAGATTGGTTAATTAGTTGTAAAACTTATCTCTCATATATGTTCAGGTGCATAAATGAATAAGATACATGACTTTATCGACACCTTTTCACCTACATTCAAAACTAAGTACAGTTGAATTCCTGTTTAAACTAGATTGTAAAATAAACATTCTTACTTGCAAATTCATAAATCCAAATGCAAATCATACGTTTTTTATGGGCAAAATAGTTTGACAGGAAGAGGGATGATAATATTAATTAATTAACTAGAAGCATCTTTTGGTCATGGATTGTACTTGTAGGCTTCACCCTGATATATCTAATTTCAGTTTCAACAGAGGTAACTAAAAATTCATAAAATAGGACATCGCATAAAACATTAGATTAAATGGTTGGAAGGGGAAGGAGGGAGAGAGAGACATGAAGTACCAATTAGAACTATAAATCTTGAGAGTAACAACAAAAAGTGCATAAAAATCGTTCAAAAGTTATTAAAAAAAGTTTATAAAAGTTACTTAAGTTGTTCATATTTTATAAACTCTGCAAATCTATAAAAATTTATTAAAGTCTACAATATGTGATTAAAATGAATCTTTTAAAATTCAAATTGAATACAAAATTCCTCTCTACCATTCTGCACGTGCACTTGCAGAGGTGACAAAACGTTTTGCAAAATTGCATTTCCCATTCGCAAATCCCATTCCCTATTTCCCTTGGACCTCTCCATAAACCCCAAGACCTACCTCTGCCTCACTGAGACCCACACTGTCCCCGCCGATGCTTAGGAAGGTTTCCGATCTGAGTTCAATGGCATTATTATTTTGAGCTAAAAAGTTCTTCAAACCATTGAAATTCTATCATTGTTTTCGAATGATCTAAGGTATTGTCTCTGCACTTTGCCCTGCCTTTTACATTGTCTGACTGATTAAGAGTGGAAATGGATTTACTCTTGGTCCTGGGGTTTACTTTCCTATTTTCTAAAGTTCAATAGGGGGACTGATCTACTCTTGATCCTTTGGCTTACTGTTTTACATGTCTTGTTTGTACATATTTATGTATTTTTGGATCTCTTTATAGTTTTATGGATATTTTGTTTTTCATATATTTTGCTGTCCCTTTGTCATTTTCTAACAAAAAGGTGGATGAATGTGTGGATTTGAGGTGGTTGTCGTTTTGCTTTGAAATTTTGAAGGATTGAACTAGACATGTTAAAGGAAATTAAGAAACAAGTTTCAGTGAAAAATGTTAACTATTTGATTTTTATATGGAATTTCAAAGCTACACTTTTGCTGCAGAATTTTCCTTACAGCACTAGGAACTTCATCTTTGTGATGTCTAAAACCATATTAAATGGGCTCTTTTTGAGTTGAGATTTTGTGTTGATATTCATTTATGTATCTATTTACATTCTTGTTTCTATGAGAGCAAAGTTCTATTTCTTGATTTGTTGGAAGTGATAGTACTAATTAGTTTGTTGGAATTTTTGGAGTTTTACCTTGCATGTGGTTCTTAGTGAGTATTGGAAATTTAAAGGCTGCTTGAAGTAATGTTTGTGTATTTGAGAGTCTAATTCAAATTGCTTAAAGATGAAAATGCTGATGTTGTATGTATGAGGTTGTGACTGTGGAAAAGTCTGTGATAAAAGATTTTAGTATTTTGTTTAATTGTGGAACTTTGAAATTTGTTTGCTAGTTGAATTGTGGAATTTTTGGTTGTGGATGTGTGAGTGGGATGATAAAATTAATAAATTACCTAGAAGCTTCTTTTGTTCATGGATTGCACTTACAGGTTTCAGCTTGACATATCTAATTTCAGACTTTCAGTTTCAACTCAAATACATTTAAATGCATATTGACCGTTAATTTTATATGTTTCAACATGGCTGTAAATCTTTAATGGGTTTGTCTTATGGGGAAAGAGTATAATTTATTCATTGTTTTCAATAAGTCTGCAATGGCAATCCCAGGCATGTGTTGCAAATTGCAGATTGTATTTTCAGTAACATGATTTTCTAATTTTCTAGTAGGTAGCAATTCAAATTTTTTTTTTCTTTTCCCTGCAGGTGAGCTGTTTTACTTTTGTTTTTCGTATTTTGATTCAAGAAAATACGGCAATCTGCTAGGACTTATTCGGGAAATCATGAATGTTATTGCCTTGGTGGAAATTACTGAATTTGAAATCTGGAATAAGGAGAAAGACTGCAACTACTTATTTGCATTCATTTCAGTGTTTAGACATTAATTTCAATATTAATTCAAGCAACTTGCAGAGTGGAATAGTTTTTTTGTTTTAGTTTATTTTCACTAGGTGTAACGGCATTCTGTTTCTTTAGTTTGTTCAACTTAGTTTCTGCCTCAATTCATAAGTTCAACTATGTTTTATGGATTCATACTCTACATGATCTAAGTCTTATTGAAATCTGTATAGATACACATTCAATATGTTATGAATTATGGGTATGCTTGAAGCAAAAATTGCAAATTGCAATAAACGTAAGTAATTAATGTCACTGATTTTAATAATAAATATGGCAGTCTAACTGTTGTATGTTGGGGTTACATTTTTAAATTGTTTTCCTATTCCCTTTCTCTTTCTCTCTCTTTTCCAATTAAGTTTCGTACAATGAACTTTATGCATATTTGCTAGTTTCATTGTACTCTTATGTATATCTTAGCTATAAAGTTGTTGCACCTTTTCTTTTGGTTAAAAAGCATTATGCTAAATGTCATTGCGTTATCCAAAAGTAAAGAACTCGTTACACTTATCCAAGGGGTTACAAATAGGACCTTTTATTTTGATTGGCTTTATGGGAGCCTTGAGAAGATTTTTTGGTTTGTTTTGCTTCTTTTTCTTTCATTTTGTATTTGTTTACTTAAAGCTTTCTAGTTCTTCTCTGTGCTTTATGTTCTTAAGTTTTACAAAAATACTCTATTCTCTTTATTCTTTTTTTAAGTTTCTTAGGTTCTTACTTCTGTTTTTGCGATAGGACATTAATGAATTCTAGATATACTTTTACTGATATACTTATTGTTTGTTGCTTATGCTAATAGGAAAATTAAAGTGCTTCCATATTTTGATGTGGCAGTTCTACAGGTTCTTTTTTATTTAGAGATACATTAACTTCATAATAACATTTACATAAATTGAGAACGTTTAATTGTATTATTAGTCCTTTAGTGGCTTATTTGGTGATTGCATTATGTGTTGGGGGTTGGGATTTTGCTGCAGGCTATTATTTGTGCTCTAATGTTGTCTTGATTTGATCTTTTTGAAATTAGAATGCTTAACAGGTTCTTCCTAAGAATAAAGGAAAACATTGCATATGTATAGTAAAAACTCTGTGTCTGTTTCAAGTATATGTGCACTCTGAACCCTAACTCCCTAAATGTTTAATAGTATAAGCAGCTAGTATATATTAATAAACTTAAACTTACTTTGAGGGTTACCCAAAGATACTGTATATCAAATGTTTTTTAATCTTTTATTTTTGTTTTTAAATGCAGCATGGGTTCTTGTCATTGGCTGTAGATATTTTGTCAAGGTATGTGCTCCTTTTCTTTTGGTTACAAGGCATTATAATTTTGCACCTATTCTTTTGGTTGTTACAATCATTATGCTTAATGTCAGTGTGTCAACCAAAAGTATAGAACTTAGTCCATTCAATCAATGGTTGTGCATGGGGACATTAAGTTACCCTTTTTTTGCCCTTCTAGATCAGTAAATGCAGCCTTTGTATATTACTTGCATATTAGTATATTGCATTTAGCTTCTTAGCAAAATAAAGTTAACATAATTGATTTGTACACATTAAATTATATAGGGAAATAGTTTCTGGGCCAACAATCCTATATATATATAAAGATTAGTTAACGTGCTTTTAAAATGTTCAACGATGTTCCAGCTGTTTGATCGTTGCTAATCCTTAGTAATCAATGATGATGAATAAAATTATTACCTTCAATTGCTTTTTTCCCCCTCAAAATTTTTGGAGTAATATGAATATTCCCCAAAAAATAAAATAATCTAAATAAAAATAAAATCGTAAAGAAGACGAACAAAGTAACAGTCGGCCTGCTGAGCTAATTGTTTATTTGAGACAGTGATAATGTTGCAGGCAGCGCTAATAGAAGCCCACAACATTGTGGTCCAATCTAAATGAAGCCAAATTGTCAAGACTAATAATAAACCCCTTCAGTTTGGCTGGAGAGAGAAGAGAAGAAAAATAGCTAGGGAAAATGCGAAATCCTAACAAATGTTCAATCTGCTTTACAGAAGTCCAGCAAAGTATATCTCAATTCCCATACCAAAACCCAGTATCTCAATTTCTTGCTGTACGCTTACCACCTTATCATCTCAACTTTTACTTCCGCCCCCGCAAGAAGTTGCATTGGCCAACCTTCTTCTCAAATCAGATTCAGAAGCTCTAACCCAAAAGATTCTTCTCAACCCAATTGTTGATTGGACCCCAGAACTGGTTGACAATGTCCTCAAGCGCCTATGGAACCATGGACCCAAAGCCCTTCAGTTCTTCAAGGTCCTGGATCACCATCCCAGCTATGCTCACTCCTCCTCATCCTTTGATCATGCCATCGACATCGCCGGCCGTTTGCGTGACTACAAGACCCTTTGGATCCTAGTGGCTCGAATGCGCACTCGTCGGCTCGGTCCCAGCTCCAAAACTTTCGCAATCATTGCTGAGAGGTATGTAGCTGCTGGAAAACCTGATAGAGCTGTAAAGGTGTTTTTGTCTATGCATGAACATGGTTGTCCTCAGGATTTGAATTCGTTCAATACAATTCTTGATGTGCTGTGTAAGTCCAAGCGTGTAGAAATGGCTCATAAGTTGTTTAAGGATTGTAGGAGCAGGTTTAAGGCTGATAGTGTTAGTTATAATATTATTGCAAATGGGTGGTGCTTAATTAAGCGTACACCAAAGGCATTGGAGGTGTTGGAGGAGATGCTGAAGAGGGGATTAGATACGAATTTGACAACCTATAATATAATGCTTAAAGGGTATCTGAGAGCTGGTCAAACAAAAGAAGCCTGGGAATTTTTCTGCCAAATGAAGAAGAGGAAATGTGAAATTGATGTTATTACTTATACTACTTTGGTTCATGGGTTTGGTGTTGTTGGTGAGATTAGAAAAGCCCGAAAGATTTTCGATGAGATTGTTGCTGAGGGGGTGCTTCCTTCGGTTGCAACATACAATGCTTTGATTCAGGTTTTGTGTAAGAAAGATAGTGTGGAAAATGCAATTATAGTTTTTGAAGACATGGTGAGGAAGGGTTATACGCCTAATTCAATAACTTATACTGTGTTGATTAGAGGATTGTGTCATGCGGGTGAAATGGAAAGGGCAATCGAGTTTACGAACAGAATGAAGGATGATGAGTGTGAGCCGAATGTTCAGATATACAATATTGTAATCCGTTACTTTTGTGATGCCGGAGAGATAGATAAGGGGTTGAATTTTTATGAGAAGATGGGTAGTGGGAATTGTTTACCTAATATGGATACATATAATATTTTGATAAGTGCAATGTTTGTGAGGAAGAAATCAGATGATTTATTGGTGGCTGGGAAGTTGTTGATGGAGATGATTGACAGAGGATTTCTGCCTCGGAAGTTTACTTTCAACAGAGTTTTGGATGGGCTTCTGTTAACAGGCAACCAGGCTTTTGCTGAAGAAATCTTGAGATTGCAGAGCAGATGTGGTCGGCTTCCTCTGCAGTTCAAATTATGAAAGCTTGTATGCGTTCAGAGAGGATCATTATGATTGCAGATATGACTGACTGAGAGAATGTGAGTCTTCATATTTGGTGAATTCAGGAAGGCAGTTCAAATTATGAATGCTTGTATGCAATAAGAGAGGATCATTATGATTACAGATATGACTGACTGAGAGAATGTGAAGTCTTCATATTTGGTGAATTCAATTGGGGCTTCTAGATTTGGTTGAACAAGGAATTTTCATTGTCCAACTTTGTGGCTTTCAGTGGCTAGTTTTGCATGCAGTCCACAAGTAGGATTGACTAAGGAGGGTATATAGCACATGTTTCAGCCCTTCAGTGGTAATGGTTTCAACTGCATCAAGGTTCCTTTAATTCATTCCCTGCTGTGATAACATGCTTGTAGTTTTTTAACTTCGAGTTCTACCATTTTTTAAGCGAGAAACAAAAATGATTAAACCGTTCATTTATTTATTTTTTATGACATTGTTACAATTCTTACATTTGTTAAGTCCTCACTGGAATTAATCTTGATGTTAAATAAATGACGAGCATACTGATTTAAGCTCCAAAGACTTTGGTGAACCAGAATATAGAAATTGACTTGAAGGAAATCATTGTATGAACAAATATGTATATGGTTTTATTTTATTTATTTATTTATTTATTTATTTATTTTTATTGTTTTTTTATGTCTTACAGTTATTGTTTAGCCATTCATTTGAAGATGTGCTTATTCAATGACCTATAATTTTGAGAAGAACATAATTGATCCTAGCATTTTCATATCGTAACTTTGTTAGTAGGGTTGGAAATTTAGGGGATGTATTCAATTTAAAATTGGTTTGAGTTTAAAAGTTTAGAGGTATTCAATTCAGAGTTTAGATAAGTCTATAAAAATAAAAAAATATTCAATTCAAATTTTAATGGATTTTATAAAAATCTATTAAAATTTAGGTGTATCAAATTAAGACTTTATNAAACTTTATAAAAGTATTTTAAAATTGGAAGGTATTTAAAAAGTCATTGACTTTAAAAGATTTTAAAAAATGATAGATTTTAATGGATTTTATTGGATTTTAAAATGAATTTTGTGAATGAAAAAAGTTTAACTAAAATCCCACATATTTTCCATAGATTTCATTGGATTCTTATAAATTTTATACAGAATCTATAGAATTCTATAAAAATCTATGAATTCTTTTAAAATCTACAACTCCATTTAAATCCATTAAACTCTGAATTGAATACACCCCTTTAGATTTTAATAGATTTGTATAAAATTTATTAAAATCTGAATATAATACATCTTGATTTATATATACTTATTTGAACTGTAAATTGAAATCTCTAGATTTTTAAACTTTTTAAAAATCCAACCAATTCTAAATCGAATACACTCCCCTAGCTATTTTTATTTACAAATTTTATTTTATTTTGTTTTATTTTGATCTTTTAATAATTAAAAAATTAATAAAGCTATAAAAAAAGCAATTAACAAATTCTACCTATTTTATTACTTAGGATCTTATTTGTGAATCGTGATTCTCTTGCCGGCCAAAGTGTGTATTCTAATGTTCATTGTTGTTGCCTGATTTTTGTCACCTTGGTGCCACACGGTACTTTCCTGACTAGATCCCGGATTCCGTCCCTGACCCCTGCGATATAAGACAATGGTGTCAGACTGGGAGTCGGTGGTGTCACCGGCATTCCCACTCCGATGCCTAAGTCAGTTACGAGACAATTCCCATAAACCTCCTTCAGGTTTCCCTTAGGTATCCCGTTGCGCAGCCTACCTAGAGTTCTGCGCAGATGGGCCCTCCTGAAACCTGTCAAAGGTGATTATGGCGACTGGTCTAGGGTTGTTAGGGAGTGTTTAGGGTTCAAATCTCCAGAAAACCGTCCCCTTCTCACTCACCTAACTTTACCTTAAGTACCTTGTTTCAATTGCTAGGATGCTAGGGTTATGAACCCTCATAAGCTGGGATTGTGACACCTGGACTCGGAGAATAAGGTAAGGATTTAAGCCAAGAACTGAAAGTCAACGGGGCTTTACTTACTCCATTGTTCAGGACCATGATGCGCTTGGGCTTCTTCTCGACCCTGCCTTATGGGTCGGGCTTTTCTTGTCCTTAACTAATGGGCCTCGTCTACAGTGGAATTTGTGGGAGTTAGAAGGGTCTGGGAGGTTCTATGACCCATATCCCAAAAATCCCCATAACATTAGCCCTCAAGACAAGCATGATTTTCAATTAGGGTGGTCTTCACCTCCGTGGGGCAGGAAACCTACCTAGGCTTTCTCAACCTATTTGAAACTTCGGTTCCTGCCTTTGCCCTGCCTGGGCGCGGATTTGGCGCGAGCTAAAGGTCTGCTATCATTAACTGTCTGATCCATCATGTCCGTCCATTTAGATCCGACGGTTAGGGCACATTGGTATGGTGTCAGACGCTTTTTGCGCTTCCCATAATCGTCAACGTGGGAGATAAAAAGCGGACGTGACCCTCGCTACCTCACCTCCCTCTACACTGGAACGTGGGTAGGCACTCTCTCCTTACTTTCCCAAAATTTCAATTTTCTCTCGTTTTGGCCTCTTCAGACCGAGTTTTTGTGTCCGTGTTCACTGTTTCTCACCGTTTTTCTAGGATTCTCTGAATCATCTTCCGTTGATTTTCGTCTTCCTCTGCTTCACCTTTCGGTCTGGTGCTTCTCAAGTAAGGGTTTGTGCTTGCCTCTCTTCCTTATTCGTTCTATTATTATTATTACTTTTTTACAAAATTTGTTCTGAGCTTTCTCTTTTGTTTTCATGACTTAGCTTTGTCGGAGACTTGTCGTGCTGAAGGCTTCTGCCTCACAGAGACTCTTTCTTCGAACTCAAAGGTAAGCCTCTTTCCTCCCTTGAGGGATGATTGTGTGCTGCGTATGATGTATATTTGCTTGTTTTTTTGTTTTTTTGTTTTGTTTTGTTTTGTTTTTTTTTTTTTTTTTTTNGTTTTGTTTTTTTTTTGCGACTTGTTATCCACGGTACTCGTTGTTACTAGTTCCTCCCTAGATTGTTCCTTTCTCCCCTGGAGCTTGTAGCTGTCTGGTCTTTTCTCACTCTTTCCTCGTAAGCCCCAAAGGTTCAGGTCCCTTCACCTCAATCTTGTATAATCTAATGATTAGGTGTTTGCATTGCTCATAGTATAGGAGCTTTCCTGCCTGCGTGTCTGCATCGTTCATAGTATAGAACCTTTCCTTCTTGCCTGACAGTCCTCCTTGTTATTTTCAGATGTCGAACACGTCTACTAGTAGCAGCAGTGAACCGTTGCTACAATTGCCCGTTGTTCCTATCAATTTTCAATCTTCCCACAGCCCCCAACCTAGGCCCATTCAGAAGCTTAAGCCTCTGCCCATTGTCAAAAGAAAATCCAGGCGACTTGCCGGCGTGTTCTCTCCCACAAGCTCTAACTCTGGGTTTGTGGAGATTTCTGACTCAAAGGAGACCGAGCCAAGATTGGGCGAGCCCCCAGTGGCTATTGATATGACGTGTCCCTCAGGGTCTTCGGTCTATGCTGCTAGGGTCACCAGGATCACTAGGGCTGCAAGGGAACAAACCGGTTCTAGGGGCACCTCTAGGGATAACGACTTCGCCAGGTCTGACCTAACTGAAATAGGCCTGGCCAATTTGCTAGAGAGGTTCCCTCTGCTTGAGGGCGTGACTGCCAGGCTCCCCAACGCAGGGGAGTCTGCCAGCTCCCCTCCTTCTGAAGAGGATCCTTACTGAAATTAACCTAGCCCCTCTCCAATTAGGACCCAATATCTGGAGGTCTGTGTTATGCTCGTGTTGTGGATGGAACATTTTCAATCAGACCCTACCCCCTCGGAGATCCAGGCCCTCTTCGAGATTAGACTGGTTCCCAGGCAGACGACTCTATACTATGTCTATCATCGTAAAAGGAAATTCATCCAATTTCTGCTTGAAATTATTGGATGGCAGAATGACTGGTTCTTTGTTGGTGGTTGCTGGGAGGATGGATCCCAGAAAACCAATTATAAGGTATCTGTACCTCGGTGCTTTGGGGGCCGAGGTCACATATGGAGTTCATCCTTCCCTCCTCTTGCTCAAGCCAACAATACCATGGTGGACGCCATCCTGGGTTTGAGTCTCACCGAGAGGGACTACAAATCTATTTTGTCTGAGGATAGATTATCCCTGGGTATGAATTAGGGGCAATCTTCTTGTTTACATACTTTTATCTTGCAACGTTTCTAACTATCGTTTCCTGGTTTTTTGCAACCATGAGTGGTCAGACAGGGAGAAGTAGTTCCCGGAGGGACCTGCCTGGGCGCTTGCCCATGGAGCTGACCGACCTCAGTGAGGTTCTGAAGTTAGCGAAGCTGACGCACGGTTTCACCCCTTGCAGCTCTGCCTATGCCCCAAATCCAACCTCCCTGAAGGGGAAGGAACCTGCCTCCGGATCACAATCTCGATCTGGGGAAGAGCTTTTCTCCAAAAGTAAAGGGGTCCTTTGTACCTCGAAGGGCAGGGAACCTGCCGTGAGAACGGCTAAGAAGGAAATGGTGCGCCTCCCTTCTCATTTGGTTAGCACATTGGCTGTTCTTATTCGGGAAATCCCTTCCCAGAAGGACAACCGACGCAGCAACACCCCCAATTCCTCCATGGTTGAGGAGGCATCGCGTCAGTTAGCTTCTGTGGGTTCTTGCCCAAGTATCTCCGCTTTTTCCTCTATCCTATATTATGTTGAGTCCTGATAAGTGTCTTTCCCTGCAGGCCAAGCAATTCCTCCTTCTGGCGGGCTAGCACTCGAGGGCCCTGAGGTGCCTGTCTTTTGTCACGGCCCCCGCCCTTCCAGCTTTTCGACTCCAGCACCGACCGAGGAAGTTGACTCCGGCATTCTTGTTTCAGCACCCGACGCTCCCCCTTCTTAGGCTCTAACCAAATTGCTTTCTTTCAATTGCACTTTTTTTAAAAAAAATAAGACATGCCACATGCCTTATGTTTTAAAGACAATTTTAACTTAGAACTTAACTTATTCTTTCATAGTGTAATGTTGATGTTGATGATTTGATCTTCCTACTGCTATCCCCCTGAACTCGGGCCTGTTCTTTCAGGATAGGGGAGAGTTTTCTGTTGCTTGACTTCTCCAGCTATCGGCTGGGGTTCGAGTTAGGCTTACTGAGGAAATAAGAAGAAGCTCGGGTTCATTCGGAACCAAGGCCTGACTACAACTACAGGCTGAATTTCAAGTCAGGCCCGTTGAGCAGATAATGAGAAATTCAGGTTCATTCGGAACCTGGGCCTCACTCCAGCTACCAGTTGAATTTTAAGTCAGGCCTGTTGAGCAGATAACAAGAAACTCTTAGGGTTTTGATCGGCGAGGCTTTTCGTTCCTGAATGAGCATTTGCTTTATTGAAAAATAAAAGTGTTTTAAATGCCTAACGTTGCTACATTGATCTATTGATAGTAAATATTTAAATGCTCCGCATTCCACGGGTGAGACAACTTCTTTCCATCTAATCCTTCTAGCTTGTACGTGCCTGGGAGTAATACTTCAATTACTTTATACGGTCCTTCCCAGGTTGGTCCGAGGGTTTCTGACCCATGCTCCTTAGTGTTGAGCATTATCTTCCTCAAGACCAGGTCTCCTTGCCTGAAACATCTCTGTTTTACCTTGGAATTTTAGTACCTTGCTGACCTCTGTTTGTAGGCCAACGCTCTAATATGTTTCATATCCCTCTTTTCTTCAATCAAATCAAGGTGTAAACGCATCTGCTCATCGTTCTTGTCGAGGTTGAAGTGCCTGACTCTAGGGCTTGGCTCTTTGATTTTCACCGGTATTACTGCTTCAGCCCCGAATGCTAGAGAGAAATGGGTCTCACCAGTTCCGGTCCTAGGTGTGGTCCGATATGCCCATAAAACTTTTGGGAGTTCATCCACCCATGTCCCTTTGTGCACGTCCAGCTTAGCTTTCATATTGTTCTTGATTACCTTGTTGACCGCTTCAACTTGTCCATTCGCTTGCGGATGGAATGGGCTGAGAAAGCTGTCCTGATTACCAAGTTTGAGCACATATCTTTGTAATTCCAGTTATCAAACTGCATGCCATTGTCCGTTACAATGGCATGTGGTATGCCAAACCTACAAGCAATAGATCTTCATATGAAATTTGAGGTCTTAGCCTCAATTATGGTGGACAACGGCTCAGCCTCCACCCATTTGGTGAAGTAATCAATCGCGATTATAGCATATTTTGCCTGACCTCTGCCCATTGGCAAAGGGCCAATAAGGTAGACTCCCCATTGGGCAAAGGGCCAGGGACTTATGATCGAGGTGAGCTACTCAGGTGACTTCCTTGGCACGCTGGCAAACCTTTGGCAGGAATCGCATTTCCGTGCATGAACTTGTGCATCCTTCTTCATTGTGGGCCAATAATATCTCTGATGGATTATTTTGTGAGTCTGTGATTGGCCCCGGAATGATTGCCACAAATCCTCTTATGTACCTCTCTCAGGACATAGTCAGCTTCGGTTGTACCCAGACATTTGAAGTAAAGGAGGGAAAAACCTCTCTTATACAACATCCTATCTATCAAGGTATAATATGAGGCTTTGTACTTTAAACGTCGAGTCTCTAGCTTATCTTCAGGTAGGATTTCTTTTGTCAGGTATTTGACTATTGGATCCATCCATTCGGGCTCGTCATCTACCTGGTTTACTTCATGTTCTTCCTTCTTGTAACTTGGTTCTGTCAGTACTTCAAAAGGTACACTTCTTGTAAGCTCTGAGTTTGACGCAGAGGCAAGCTTAGCAAGCAAATCTGCATCTGCATTCTCTTTTCTTGGTAACTGAGTGATTTGACATTCTTCAAATTTTTCCAGCAAGTTTCTTACCTTGGCCAAGATGAGAGCGGAGCTGACTGCTGTCTCTGAAACGGCCAGGTACAAGAAAAGTGTCTCTCCGAGCACTGGCTTGGACAGCAGTGGTGCTGAGCCCAGAACTGTTTGTGCTGAGTAAACACCTCCTCACATTCTTCTGTCCACGGGAAACCTTGAGTGTCTTGAAAAATGGCAGGCAATGGTCAGTCGCTTTGGACATAAATGGATTTGGGGCCGCTATCCTTCCAGTCAATCTCTGGACATCTTTAATTTTAGCGGGGGAATTCATTTCCAAAATGGCCCTGATCTTATCGGGATTAGCTTTAATTCTCTTTTGGTTTACTATGAACCCCAAGAACTTCCCAGATGATACTCCAAAGACACATTTTGTTGGGTTTAACATCATCTTATACTTCCTGAGGATGAAGAACATCTGGTCCAGGTCAGTCAGGTGCTCCGAGGCTTTAACACTCTTAACCAACATGTTGTCCACATAAACTTCCATGGTTTTCCCTATCTGCTGAGCAAACATTTTGTTAACTAGCCTATGGTAGGTGGCCCCCGCGTTCTTAAACCCAAATGACATCACTTTGTAACAGTAAAGCCTCCTATCTGTTATGAACGAGGTTTTTTCCTGGTCCTGTGGATGCATTTTGATTTGATTGTACCCTGAAAACGCATCACAGAAGCTATATAATTCATTACCTGCCGTAGAGTCCACTAGCTGATCGATCCGAGGCAGGGGGAAGCTGTCTTTCGGACATGCCTTGTTGAGGTCCGTGAAATCCACTCAGACCCTTCACTTGCCATTGCTCTTTTTGACAAGAACCACATTAGCTAACCAATCCGGATAGAACACCTCCTTTATGAGCCCAACATCTAGTAACTTCTCCACCTCTGCCCTGATTGCTTCGTAACGCTCAGGGTTGAAGCTTCTTCATTTCTGCCTGACTGGGCGGAAGTCAGGGTTGACATTCAATCTGTGGACTATGATCTTGGGATCAATACTTAGCATGTCGTCATGGGACCACGCAAAAACATCATAATTCTCTCTCAAGAATTCAACCAATGCTTCTTTGAGCTCGTTTGGGAGCAGGCTCTCAATATTGGTTGTTCTGGCAGGGTCAGCCATGTCCAGTTGCACTTCGATCAGGTCATCTACTGCTTATTCTCTTATTGATTCCTTCCACTTGTTCTCTTTGCTTCTCGAATGAAAGTTAGGCTGGTCTTCATCCATCATGATTTCCATTTTCCCAGCTGGCTCGGAGCATTGCTGCTCGAAGGGGGGCTTTTCACTTTGATGCCCCTCGAGGGAGGAACTGCTCCCTAATTGAGTCAAGCCTTCCAGCTCGGGGGAAGACTTCTCACGTTGGGGTTGGTTTCTCATTTGCTTAGGGCGTTCCTGCCCGGAGGTCGACAGGCACATCCTATGATTAAGCCTCTCATGCTGCGGACTACCATATTCCTGCCTGGGGCCTGAGAAGATGGCCATTGATTCTGCTTGAATGTCTCGGTTACGCAATGAGGTTGCGTAACACTTCCTCGATTCATGTTGATCTCCTCGAACGCATCATGTTCCTCCTCCAGGTATAGGAAACTTCATCAACAAGTGATAAGTTGAGGTTGCTGCCTTTAATGCGTTCAAGGTGGGTCTTCCAATGATGGCATTATACGCTGAAGGGGTCTTCATGACTAAGAAGTTGGTCATCACTGTGGATCGGTCAGGGGAATTTCCCACCGTGACAGAGAGTTCAATAAACCTTTCTGGAAACACTGACTCACCCGTGAAACCCGAGAGAGGGGTCCTGGCTGGCTTGAAGGCCTCTCTCTTCAGCCCCATTGCATCATAGGCTGGGGCATACAATATATCCACCGAACTTCTTGTGTCTATCAATATACAAAATATCATGTGGTTGGCCACTTGCGCTGCTATCACTATTGCATCATCGTGGGGGTGGTGAATATTCAAGGCTTCTTTGTCATCAAAAGTTAGAAGAAAAGGATCTCCCCGTGACGCTTTGGAAAGATTGTTCACCAGATTCACTTCAAACTGCTCCTGCATGACTCGAGCATCCCTTGCATATGCTTTCCTAGCCCTGTTGGAGTTTCCCCTATGTCCGGTCCTCCGGCAATGGTCTGCACACTTCCATTAATCTCTCCGGGTCGGAGCGGTATTACAGTCGTATCATCCTCTCTGATTGGCTCTTGCCTGGATGGTCCTGCCTGGCTGGTGGCTCCTGCCACAAACTGTTGCAAGTGTCCCCTCTGGATAAGGGCTTCTATTTCTTCCTTCAATTTCTGACATCCATCAGTGTCATGACCGTAATCTCTGTGGTATCTACAATACCTTTTTCTGTTCTGATACCGAAGTGGTGTCTTGATGGGGAATGGCTTTTTCAGCATGTTGCTTCCTTCAATCTTCATCAGTACTTCCTCACGCGTCGTGTTGAGTGGTGTGAACCTGCCTGGTCTGTCTTTGAGGAATCAAGGTCCCTGATTTCTTTCATCACTGCTTCTTTTGTTGTTTACTGCTCTGTTCTTTTGACTCATTCGTGAATCATTTCAACCCTCGTGCTCCTGCCTGGACCTCTTCCTTGACTCAATGATCTCTTCTGCTAAAATATACTTGTGTGCCTCTATTAGCATCTCAGAAAAAGTCCGAGGAGGGTTCCTTGCTATTGAACGAATGAGATATTCATCTCTCAGGCCATCCTGCATGGCCTGCAAGGCCCGGTCATCGTTTCCTCCTTTGACTTGCATCATGGCTTCTGTAAATCTCTGAATGAATGACTTCAGAGACTCTCCTTCCCTTTGAACGATCGAAAATAGGTGAGTATGGGGCTTTTTTACTGGTCGGGCCCCCAGGAATTGAGCAGCGAATGCTTCCTCTAGCTGCCTGAAAGAGCCAATAGTACCTGACTTTAAATTGGTAAACCATGTTCTAGCCATTCCTCCAAGGGTCAACGGGAAAGCCCTGCACATGATTGCATCCCCGGCTCCCTCAAATTTCATCCAGACCTTGTAAGTCTCCAGGTGTTCTCCACGATCGGTTCGGCCCCGATAACGTTCCACTTGAGAAATTTTGAAATTAGGCGCGAGAGCTGCCTGCCTTATCCCTAAGGTGAAATGTGAGGTGGGCTGGGACCCCGCTATGCAATGAGCCTGGGCCCCTGCCTGGACATGGGGGTCTCTTAGATCAGCGTGCCTCTACGCCTCGACTTCTACCACGTCTCTTCTGATTTCCTCTTCGAGCAGCTCCCATTCCTCTGCCCTAATGCGATCCCTTTCCTTGTCCGGGTTCCACCGAGTGTGTCGTTTAGGTCCCATTTCTCTTCGGACTCTAGCTCTCTCATTCTCAGCTCTTGTTCTACTCCTGGCATCCAGGGATGCTCTCAAATTGCTCAAATCCAGATTTTTATGGGCTGAGGAGAAAGCGTCACTGACTACTCTGTGCCTGGAACTTCTCTGCCTGTCCTGCGGATGATATGGAGAGGCTCTGACATCCTTCCAAACCTCTCCATCAAGCTTCCTGGAACGCTCGTGCCTCCTATCATTCCTTCCACGACCTCTGACGTCATTTTTTGCCGCTCCTCATTCTCTTTATGCATGTGGTTGTGCATGGGGACGTGGGGAATCGACGAAACGACATCATTACCACCTTCATTCCTTGCTTGGACATCATGCTTAAAACATCATATTTTGCTCCAATGCTAGAATATGACTCTATGATGCCCGCATCAACAGGCGCCTAGCTCCTGCATGTCGGAGAAAGTTGAGATTGGTGGTTGTTTTGATTATGAGCCATTTGCCCTATTAACTGCTCTAGGTGGTTCTCCACGTCGGATATACGGGTTCTCTCAAATCGTGGGTCTACCCTCCTGTCACTACATCTCCGCGGGGGTAGGTACGATAACAAAACTATCGGCTCCCTGGGAACAGTGGCTTCTCGATGAGGGATAGTACTTGTCCTCCTGAGTTATCTGTCCTTGACTTGCCTGTTGATGGCTCGGCGTCACTATTCTCCAGTCCTGCTTCCGGCTGATCCTCCATGTCACACTCCTTAATCTAGCTGCAATAATGGACTTGCCGCCAAATTTCTTCTCTTGGGGTCACTATTCTTCCCGATGATCCTTTTACCGGTGATTATGGCCATACGTGATTTCCAAACCTTTATACAACTTTAATATTTCTCTCGTTCCCACAGACGGCGCCAATGTTGTTGCCTGATTTTCGTCACTTTGGTGCCACACGGTACTTTCCTGACTGGATCCCAGATTCCATCCCTGACCCTTGCGATATAAGACAATGGTGTCAGACTGGGAGCCAGTGGTGTCACCGACATTCCCACTCCGATGCCTAAGTCAATTACGAGACAATTCCCAAAAACCTCCTTCAGGTTTCCCTCAAGTATCCCACTGGGCAGCCTATCTAGAGTTCTGCGCCGAAGGGCCCTTCTGAAACCTGTCAAAGGTGATGATGATGACTGGTCTAGGGTTGTTAGGGAGTGTTTAGGGTTCAAATTTCTAAAAAATCGTCCCCTTCCCACTCACCTAACCTTACCTTTAATACCTCGTTTCAGTGGCTCGGATGCTAGGGTTATGAACCCTCATAAACTGGGATCGTGACACTTAAAATAGGAGAATAAGATAAGTATTTAAGCCAAAAACTGAACGTCAACAGGGCTTTACTTACTCCATCGTTCAAGACCATGTCGCGCCTAGACTTCTTCTCGGCTCTGCCTGATGGGTCGAACTTTACCTGTCCATGACTGATAGGCCTCGTCTACAGTGATCTTTATAGAAGTTGAAAGAGCCTGAAGAGTTCTCTAATTCATATCTTAAAAATTTCCATAACATTCATAACTCTTGAAAATAATTTAATATGTTTATATTTCAAAGTAAACAATTGCTGCAAATAATTGTTGGCAAGCGTATAAACAATTGTGACAGAAACATGATCGAATTATAAAATAATTTATTTTGGTGAAGCAAGTCCGTGATTTGATTTTTAATTACGTTTGTTGGCCTTATCGTCTAAGGTTAAAAGGATTTTTTATTAAGCATAAGAACTCACACCGCGCCACGTCTTGCAGTCTAGTGGTCAAGCAACTTTAGAAGGTGTTTCAGCTCCTAGGTTCAAGTGGTTGGCAGTTATACCTAAAAAAAAAGAAAAAAAAGAAAAAGAAAAAACAACTCACACCGCAGTCATTGTATAGTTTTTTCTTTTTTCCTTTTTCTCTCATATATTTTTATGGGTTACTTAATTGTCAAGCTATTTCAAATAGTTTATAGCCCCTTGACCCTGTCAGTATTGAGTAGATTAATAAACATCTTTAAAAAAAAAAGAAAAAGAAAAAAAAAAAGAGAGATAGAGAGAGGAATTCATGAATTTTTCAGCTATAAATTTAAGCTGGATTCATAATCCGCTGCTATAAATATGTAATAACTTACCCTTTCAACAACTTTCTCTCTTTTGTTTGGTAGGCCTTAAGTTCTTGATAAAGAAAATAAATATATAAATAAAAATGAATTATGTAGGAGAAAATTTGCCTTACCACTTTCTCTTCTGAGCTGATAATTTTTTTTTTTTTTTTTTTCTGTTAAGATGGAGAAATTCGACCTTGGATAATTTCTAATTCGTTGAGTGAAAGGAAACAATCAATCTTTTTCAATCAAAATTCTGGAAGGAGTGCTTTATTTATGGCATCCATCAGGGCCAGGTAGCCAAGGATATTTTCTTCAAATAATTAATAAGGGGAATGAATTATGTGAGTGACAATAACTGTACCCTAAAAGTCAAAGATTTGACCTTCTCGATTACATGTGACATCAAATGTGGGCCGAGTTATTATCTGATATATCTTTCTGGTCAAAGTTGGCATGAAAAAGGGCCTCGCTCCCACAAAAATGGAAACTTCTTAGTTCTTACAGTCTAGACACCAAAAATGTGCTAGAAAAAAGAAAAAGAAATAAATAAAACTATGCGATTCGAAGTCCCAACCAATGCGTTCACAAATCTTTACATTAAAGACACATAATCAAACAACTTATCCATATATATATATATATATATATACATGTTAAAACCTTTTAAATCTATCCACATTGAATCTATGTACTTACATATGTTTGTATATATCCGTGAATAATATTGTATAGACTAGTGGTTGAATTTTTATTTAACATTAATGTGTTATTTTTAAGTGAGACATCAAATCTAAAATGAGAATACAGAGACATGCACATACTTAACCAAATTCAGAACTGGTTTTAAAGTTTAATTTTTTTTTAGAATTAATTGCATTTTGGTGTCTAAGACTCATAGAGTTTTGCAATTTCGAATTTTAATTTTTAAAGTAGCAATTTAAACTTTTAATTTTTCAATTTGTTGAATTTCAAATTTAGTTAAACAAATTGGTGATTGTTCTGTTTGTTTTTATAATGAAATTAAAAGAGTCTATGAGGAAAAAACAAAAAGCCACGTGGAAAAAATTATTATCAATTTTTTTGGACCAATTTATAAAAAATTGAAAAACTGAAAATTTAAATTGTTATTTTTAAAAATTGCAAAACTCTACAAATACAAAATTATTAAAATGCAACTAACTCTTTTTTATTTTTATTTCTTTTAAAAAAAAAATCACACAGACATGATCATTGTTGTATTCGTAATGGCTCGACAGTAAAATTTCTGAAAATGCACTTTTGAATTTTGACTAAATGTAGATAAAATGTTTTTCCATTTTAATTTAAAATATATTATAATTTCTAAAAAAAAAAAGAAGAAGATTTGATCTTCATTCCTTTAACTTTTTGAAGTTTCATATGCCATAATGGTTTAAAATATCATGAACTTATTTAGTTTCGAGAATGTTGCAATTTAGATTCTCAATTTTAACATCCACCATATTGAATATTCTAATATTGATTTGATGCACATAAGTAGGTCGTTTGGTTCTGGGATTTGGATTCTTTGGTGTGTGAATTAAGTTTCAAAAAATGTTGGCATTGATTTATGTTTCTCAAAACCTGAGTATCTAAGTTTTCAATTTGCGGTTGAATAATATTAATAATAAAAGAAACTCCATATCTATATATAGAAGGCTTTAGGGGAAATAATTTCCTCCCATTTTTCCATATTACCTCAAAATAATATAGAAGGGAAACAATTACATCATATCTAATATAATTTACAAATTAATCCTACAGTCCTCATAATTATTTAGTCGTGAGGAGAGAATCTTTAACACCATATTGAATACGTTGAATTAGCTGTCGATCATGTATGTTATGCACGATTATTGCGTGGGATTCCTTCCCTCACCTAAAACATATAATAATAATAAAGTAAAAAAATACAAATAAAAAATAAAATAAAGTTATTATTATTACTTTTTTTTAAATAATTAGATGGTAGTTGCATATATGCCCATCCCCCCAGCTTTGATATTTTACTTTTGTTTATTTCTAAAAAACATTTTGGTCACGTGTGAAATTCAATATCATGATGGCTTTGCATAGATCCTAGCTAGAATACTCGTTAAACCAAATTAAACGAGCAGAAAAAATTAAAATTTTAAGTATATTAAACAGAAAAGGTAATATTTAAGTAATAAGTTTGGTCAGAACATACTTTTTCTTTACTTTTTTTAAGCAAATAAAAAAAAATAAAAAAAAATTGTTTGCTTGATAAGAAAATCAACACTGTTCCCTATTTCAGTGATTGGATATGCCACCATCAATAGTGCTGGAAACTATAATATAATCCCACTTGCATGTATAAAGTTAATATTCCTGTACAAATACATATCTTTATTAAAAAAGGAGGAAAAACTATTGAGAAATAAATAATGAGTAATTTTGAAGTGGTGATTATAAATTATATATATCTTATAATTTTTATGAAATGTAACATATTTTTAAAATTAAAATCAATGTGTATTTATTTATATATTATGATTAATTTTAACTGCAGTTTTTTAAATTTAATTTAATTTTTTTAAATTTTTAACAATACATATGCAATCTCTGTTTGCATATGCAATTACTATTATACTATTGTTCAACTGTTATTAAAAAATATATATATATATATATTTTTTTAAATTAATAATATAATGATTATTATATATGCTAACAGAGACTGCAGATGTATTGTTAAAAATTTAAAAATTAAATTTTATTTAAACCAAATTTATTTTTTAAACTGCAGTTTAAATTAACTTTATAAATTAATCCATTTAAAAAAAAAGAAGAAAAAAAATGTATATATCAAATTATTTTAACGGACAAAAGTCATGTTACATGCTCATATCTTTAGTACCTATAATTGAGTTTGATTTCTACCAATAAAAAAATAATAATGATTTATCTTGATAGTGCTTAATTGGTGCAAACAATCAGGAAAAAAAGAAACAACTCAGAATTTAATTGGATTGGGGCAGCCGCTCTGATTAGTTAATGTTCCAATATATTAGGTCTTCCGCAACAACATTAACACTGTAATTCAGGAAAGAAATAAATGTGGGGTATTATTCAATCGGGTGGGACCCATTTACCCGCTTTATATATATAACTTTGAGATTACTACGAAATTTACGGACTACGTAAATTAATTTCTTGCCAGACTCTCTTTCTAGAAGGCATTGAAAATGCAATGTTTCTTATTTTCTTTTACGTTTACTTTTTTATAATATTTTATACAAAGTTACAAATAAATTATTTAATACAAATGTCCATCCCCTATATTCCTTTCCTCGTTCATATCTCCAAAATATCTACACCCTCTTTTCAACTCTATCTTGTTGTTTGAGCTAAAAATAAATAAATAAATCAATATAAATATATTTATATATTCCACTATTTTTTCCACTAGGATTTCTGTTAATTTCTCAACAAAAAAAGAAAAAGAAATCATTGCTATAGTTTTTCTACTCCACGCGACACACTTTATCTACTCACAATTTCCTTAACAATATTCTCACGCTATAACACAAAAGCAATGTAATTATATATGTTTTTTTTTTAATATTTTTCTTTTCTAAAAAAATATAATACATAAAGTAATTAATAGAAAATGTATATTATCCCACTTTTGGAAAAGATAAAAATATACAAAAGAAATAAGCAATGTTTTCAAGGGAAGAGAATAGTTTTCATGATGTCTCCCTTTATCATAATTATTATTATTAATTAAATCTTCAACTTGTATAAATAATTGGGTTTTTTTTTTTTTTTATCAACAAAGCATGTGAATTATTATTGAATATAATTAACAAATGGAGTAAGCCAGCTAAGATCTAATAAATTAATTGTAATAGCGAATGAAAAATTAGAAAAAAGAAAATAAATAATAATAATTTAATAAAAAAATAATTTGTTTTTGTCCTCCGAGAGAATCTTCCAATTGGTCATCAAAATACAGCATTATTTCTTTGAACCGTTTCCAATAATACCCCACACGCTCAGTCAATCTTTCTACATTCGATGACTTTTCAAAAAAAATACAAAATAAGTAAATTTTTAATACCGTTGAATTCCCTGTGAATTACATCCGACGGCTAAGAGAAACCCAGGTTGTAAAAAATAATTCTGAAACTAGATGTACAAGATTGGCGGTTTATGTTCCAATGTAGCCAGCCGCGGGAAGAAGAAGAAGATGACGAAGAAGAATAATAATAAAATAAAGAGCTAGCTGCAGCCTCAATTTGACCAAAGACCATATTCTAAAAAAAAAATAAAAAAAAATAAAGAAGACAGAGAGAGAAATTTTCTGCAACTTTCAAAACGACTTCAGTGTTTTACATTGGAGCTCTATCTATTATATAAACCTTCATCCAAAGGCAATTCAGACAAATCTCTTTCTCTTTCTCTCTCTCTTCCTTTGTCTTCTCCATAAACCAGAGGAGGAAGATATTACAATTCATCTCTGTAACAAACTGCATATAGAATCAGATATTCGAGTTTGATTTTGAGTTTCCATTGTTTTACTGATATTGGATTCTGAAAAATTCAAGGTATATATATTCACGAGAAGTGTGATTTTCCGTGGTTTCAAAAATGGCGGCCGCGGCGTTAGCCGGAGATGACTTAGCGCGGCAATTGAGCAGCGCTAGCCGGAGAAGCTGGCGGTCATCGAGCGTGAGAGAAATGTGGAACGCACCGGATGTGTTCCAGAGGAGCGAGAGACAAACGGCGGACGATGAAGAGGAGCTCAGATGGGCAGCCATTGAAAGGTTGCCGACCTACGATAGGATGAGGAGAGGGATGCTGACTCAGATTACTAGCAAAGGAAGGATTTTGCACGACGATGTTGATGTTACGAAGCTCGGTATTCAGGATAAGAAGATGCTGATGGAGAGCATCCTTAAGGTTGTTGAAGAGGATAACGAGAAGTTCTTGGAGAGGCTTAGAGCCAGAAATGACAGGTTTCAATTTTTTTTTTTTCCTTTTTCTTTTTAATGGTTTAATATAGATTGTTTGGGTGCTAAGAAAATACTGGATGAGAAGAAAGTGTGAGCAAAAATGAGAAATTGGAAAAAATATTAATTTGAAACTTTTTAATGTACCAGAACTTGAGGACTTTTAAGTTGTGTCTGCCACATATATGACTATTGACCTCGCTGGAAGTTTAACTCCAAATCCAAATATGTTTTCTTTAATTTTCCTTTTAAGCAAGTAGATTTTAATGATTTTACTTTGAAATTGATTATCTGGTTGTAAATTTGCTTGTCTTTCCCATTAATTTTTTTTTGTTTCTTTGCTGGAAACAGAGTTGGAATTGAGGTTCCAAAGGTTGAGGTTCGATTCGAGCATATATCAATTGAAGGAGATGCATATGTAGGAACCAGAGCACTTCCAACTCTGATAAACTCATCCCTCAACTTCTTAGAGGTATTAATCTGGAACATACATACATACATATATATATATGTATGTATGTATTCCTCATCTGCTACAACTACAAGATTTTTCCTGCTTAAGAATTCTAAATTCACTAATTTCTAACATATATGAGCAGGGAGCTATTGGATTGCTTGGAATCAAATCATCCAAGCAAAGAGTCATCAAAATTCTTCGAGATGTGAGTGGTCTAGTGAAACCATCAAGGTATTAATCTGGAGCTATTTGTTTTGTTTCCCTCTGCGATCAAAGAAGGAAAGTAAGATGAGAAAATACCTTCAAGGGTCTTAATACATTGACATTCCTTTTCAGGATGACATTGCTTCTTGGACCTCCCGGGGCAGG
This sequence comes from Ochetophila trinervis, assembly GCA_003254975.1. NCBI lineage: Eukaryota > Viridiplantae > Streptophyta > Magnoliopsida > Rosales > Rhamnaceae > Ochetophila > Ochetophila trinervis. The sequence goes on from QANX01000258.1 coordinate 130,889, forward strand.
AAAAACAACACTGCTACGAGAACTTGCAGGGAAATCAGAGAGGAATTTAAGGGTATGTAGTTTATCTCTCTGGCTCTCTGTAAACTTGTATCGATTTCCAAGTCTGCTATATTTATTAACAAGTCATGGTTTTCAACAGGTTACTGGGAAAGTTACATATTGTGGCCATGAATTTAAGGAGTTTATACCTCAGAGAACCTCTTCTTATATCAGCCAGCATGATCTTCATTATGGTGAAATGACAGTCCGGGAAACATTGGATTTCTCTGGACGTTGCCTTGGAGTTGGAACCAAGTATGACATGCTAGTGGAGCTATCCAGAAGGGAGAAAGAAGCAGGTATTAAACCGGATCCTGAGATCGATGCGTTCATGAAAGCCACGTCCATGTCGGGCCAGAAGACTAGTTTAAACACAGACTACGTTCTCAAGGTTTGTTCCCTTTTTCAATTTTAATGGCTGTGTTCTTATTTTTCTTTAGTTTTATAATCCCAACTTCTTTTTATTGTTCTTTTGGTTTTGTCCTTTTCAGATTCTTGGATTAGATATCTGTGCTGATATTTTGGTGGGAGATGGGATGAGAAGGGGTATCTCTGGTGGACAAAAGAAGCGTGTGACTACCGGTGTGTGTTTTGCATCCAACGTGCATAAATATAAGTTCCTTCAATTTTCCAGAGAGCAAAGGATTGAAGATTTTGTTTTTTTTATGTGCTTTTGATTATGCAGGAGAATTTTTGGTTGGACCAGCAAAAGCATTTTTCATGGATGAAATATCAACGGGGCTGGACAGTTCCACAACATTTCAGATTATCAAGTTCATGAAGCAGATGGTTCATATTATGGATGTGACAATGGTTATCGCTTTGTTGCAGCCTGCTCCTGAGACGTATGATCTTTTTGATGATGTCATCCTTCTCTCTGAGGGCCAAATTGTGTACCAAGGCCCTCGCGAGAATATTCTTGAATTCTTTGAATATGTTGGGTTCAAATGCCCAGAAAGAAAAGGAGTTGCAGACTTTCTACAAGAAGTTACATCCAAAATGGATCAAGAACAATACTGGTATAGAAAGAACCAACCTTACCGATATGTCTCGGTGCCAGATTTCGTTCGGGCTTTCGGCTCTTTCCATATAGGCCAGCGGCTTGCAGAAGAACTAAGAGTTCCTTATGATAAAAGATCAGTCCATCCTGCTGCTCTGGTGAAAGATAAGTATGGTATCTCTAATAAGGAACTGTTCAAGGCTTGCTTTTCAAGGGAATGGCTTCTGATGAAACGAAACTCTTTCATATACATATTTAAGACAGTCCAAATCACAGTCATGGCTACAATTGCACTGACTGTATTCTTTAGAACTACAATGAAAACTGGTCAAATGGAAGATGGAGCAAGATTTTGGGGAGCACTGTTTTTCAGTCTTATCAATGTCATGTTTAATGGGATGGCAGAGCTTGCCATGACAGTTTTCCGGATGCCAGTGTTCTTTAAACAACGGGACAGCATGTTTTTCCCTGCCTGGGCTTTTGCCTTGCCAATTTGGGTCCTCAGAATTCCCATTACATTCATGGAGTCATTAATATGGGTCGGTCTTACCTATTACACCATTGGGTTTGCACCATCTGCTGCTCGGTAATTGCTAAAAACCAATACCTCTCTCTACTATGTTTTATTCCTGTTAGTGATGCTAGCAAATGATTAAAAAGAAATTAACAATAGCTAACCCGTTTGACATATGCTTGTGTGGTCAGGTTCTTCAAACAGTTCTTGGCTTTCTTCAGTGTATCACAGATGGCACTCTCTCTGTTTCGTTTCATTGCAGCCCTTGGAAGAACAGACGTCGTTGCAACCACAATTGGTTCTTTCACCTTGCTATTGGTGTTTGTCCTTGGTGGTTTTATTGTGGCTAAAGGTTAGGAATTTTTTTTCATTATCAGCTTGAGTTTTCGGGTTTCTTGCAACTTGATATCCTAAAAACATAATTTTTCTTTCTTCTCTCTTTGCAGATGACATTAAGCCATTTATGATATGGGGCTACTATGTTTCTCCTATGATGTATGGACAAAATGCAATTGCTATCAATGAGTTTCTTGCTGATAGATGGGCCGGTGTAAGTCTTTCCAATGTCAATTGAATTTTCTCCATACTATATCATTAGCATTAAATAAGGTTTAAATACAGTCCATCTTTATATACTAACTATATTTCATTCTTCACTTGGCATAGCCTGCTCCTCCCCTCTCCGGTCAACCGACGGTTGGAAAGGCCCTTCTGAGACAAAGAGGCCTCTATAGGGATGAACATTGGTACTGGATTTGTATTCTAGCACTCATCGGGTTTTCTTTTCTTTTCAATGGCTTTTTCATTGCAGCATTGTCCTATTTGAATCGTAAGTGAATGTTTTTTATTTGTCAATTTCGTTATGTTTATGTTAATGGATTATAGTGTTGAATGTCTATTTATTTGTTTATTTATTTTTACTCAATTTCAGCTTTTGGTGACACTAAAACTGTAAATCCGGATGAGGAATCTGAAAAGAAGCGATTGGCCAATTCAGAAGGTCAATAACATAAACTACAGCTTCTACTGCATAAACCTTTTCTTCTAAAATATTAGCTCTGCTATCAATTAGTTTGCTTGTCTAATATTTCAAAAACAATTACAGGTACTGCTATGCAAGAGATAAATGGTGCTGGAAATAATCGATCCCAGAAAGGAATGGTTTTACCCTTTCAACCCCTTTCACTTGCTTTCAACCATGTGAACTACTATGTGGATATGCCCGCGGTAAGTCATCTTTCCGGGGAAGGATTATTTGTTCAGAAAATATTTGTAACAATTGTATTTAGAACAATGTCCACAGCATAAAGAAAATGGGCCATTTGCTGCTCATTTTTGTTTGGAAAACATGATAGAGCTAAATATATGCCAAGTACACATCTTACTTTCCTCCTTATACAATTATCTTTTGTCTTACCAGGAAATGAAGACCCAAGGAGTTGAAGAGGACAGACTGCAATTGTTGAGAGATGTTAGTGGGGCTTTCAGGCCGGGTATTTTGACTGCTTTGGTTGGTGTTAGTGGTGCTGGTAAGACCACCTTGATGGATGTCTTAGCAGGAAGAAAGACTGGTGGATACATTGAAGGCAGCATAACCATTTCTGGTTTCCCAAAGAACCAAGCCACATTTGCTCGTGTCAGCGGCTACTGTGAGCAAAATGACATCCATTCACCATATGTTACTGTCTATGAGTCTCTCGTATACTCTGCCTGGCTCCGTCTCTCTGCAGATATCAAGAAGGAAACACGGCAGGCATGTTACTTAATTTTCTGATTACATATATTATCTCACAGCTTACTTAATTTTCTGATTATACATATATTATCTCACAGCGACTTAATCCTTCAGATGTTAAAATCATATTTTATTCCCTAAAATTATACTCATATTGCATTACTTACAAGATATGAACAAGATGGACAGTCATTGACTCTGCTATTTCTTTTGTTGCAGATGTTTGTTGATGAGGTTATGGATTTGGTTGAACTTCACCCAATAAAGAATGCTCTAGTTGGACTTCCAGGAATTAATGGACTTTCAACAGAGCAGAGAAAGAGGCTCACAATTGCTGTAGAGTTGGTTGCTAATCCCTCCATCATCTTTATGGATGAGCCCACTTCAGGTCTAGATGCTAGAGCGGCTGCAATTGTTATGCGTACAGTAAGAAACACAGTGGATACAGGAAGAACTGTTGTCTGCACAATTCACCAGCCTAGCATAGACATTTTCGAAGCTTTTGATGAGGTACGATTCAGTTAACCACTTCAATTTGTAATGCTATTCAACATGGTCGTGAGCTATATATTCTGTGCTTACATAATGTTTCTGTGCCCAGCTCTTTTTGATGAAAAGAGGAGGACAAGTGATCTACGCTGGACCACTTGGTCGCCAGTCTCACAAACTTGTCGAATATTTTGAGGTTGGTATCTGTTTTCTCTTTTTAAGTTCCATTCCAATATTGCCTAAAGAGTTTATGCTGTTTGGAGTATGTAGTTATAATTTTGACTAAATTGTAAAACCTAAAATTGTAAAACCTCTTGCAGGCTATTCCAGGAGTTCCAAAGATCAAAGACGGTTACAATCCTGCTACCTGGATGTTAGATGTCACCTCAACTGCAGTTGAGGGTCAACTTGACGTCGATTTTGGAGACATTTTTGCCAACTCAGATCTCTACAGGTAGGGAAAATGAACTCAAATGCCTTTCTGCTATTTCCCTTTACCACTATTTAGTCTACGTTTACTGATTTTACTCTTCACTTTTTTCCTTCACTTATTCAGGAGAAATCAAGATCTCATCAAGGAACTAAGCGCTCCACAACCGGGTGCCAAGGATCTATACTTCCCTACTCAATATTCTCAAGGCTTTGTAACTCAGTGCATAGCTTGTTTCTGGAAACAGAACTGGTCTTACTGGAGGAACTCACAGTACAATGCTGTTAGATTTGTTATGACAACTGCGATTGGTGTTTTGTTTGGTCTCATCTTTTTTGGCAAAGGAAGCCAGACGTGAGTTTAATCTATTGTTAACTACATCTCTTTGTAATTTCTAACTTCAACATATGATGAATATCCATTTGTTTGACATTGAATTGGACACTGTTTTTGTGAACAGAGAGACACAGATAGACTTGCTCAATCTCTTGGGGGCTACCTATGCTGCTGTTCTTTTCCTTGGAGGCAGTAATGCTTCCGCTGTTCAACCTGTTGTTTCGATTGAAAGAACTGTCTTCTACCGTGAAAGAGCAGCCGGGTTGTACTCAGAGTTGCCTTATGCATTTGCTCAAGTAAACCACTGGAAATTTCAATTTTTTATGTAATCTGTATTCAGCCTTAAACTCATCTTCCATCTGTATACTTATTGATGCAAACTTTTGTTACTGCAGGTGGCTATTGAATGCGTTTATATTGTATTCCAAAGCTTTATATATTGCGTCATCCTGTACTCGATGATCGGGCTTGAGTGGACAGTGACAAAGTTTTTCTATTTCTACTACTTCATATTCATGTGCTTCACCTACTTCTCTATGTACGGAATGATGCTTGTTGCCTTGACTCCTGGCCATCAAATTTCTGCAATTTGCATGTCTTTCTTCATGAGTTTCTGGAACTTGTTCTCTGGTTTTCTCATTCCCAGGCCGGTATGTATTGCTAACCAAACTTGGCCTTATTCTCATGCATGTAAGAAGTCTTAAAAAAACACTTTCATTATATACTGAAATCATGTATAAATATGAATGTGAAATATTGCAGCTAATCCCTATATGGTGGAGGTGGTACTACTGGGGTTCACCAGTTGCTTGGACAATCTATGGCCTTTTCACATCTCAATTTGGTGACAAGAAAGGTTCGCTTGTAGCTCCTACCGGTGAAATATTGACAGTGGATGGATGGCTGAAGAGCTATATGGGCTTCGAGTACGACTTCCTTAAATGGGTAGTCCTTGCTCATGTTGGTTGGGTTCTCATCTTCTTCTTCGTCTTCGCTTATGGAATCAAGTTCCTCAACTTCCAAAGGAGATAAGCAAAAAAAAAAAAAATTCATCCTGCAGATCTCTAAATGTCAAATACGTAGGATATAGTAGTTGAGGTTCAAACTTTACATTGCATTCAGTCAGATAGGATGGGCCAGAAACTTGTTATCTTCCTCTTTATTCTTTTCCCCCTTCAAATATAATTTGTAAAACTTTTATCTGTATTTTTGCTTGGTTTGGTTTCTAATATTCTTATCACTATCTTTGTATAGATAAGATAATTTTTGTCTGTAATTTCCATAGAAGTTTGCTGATGTTCTTAATAAGTGATGAACAAGTATACATCGTTTTGAAACAAAATGCTTCTCTTCTCCTCTGTGCCTTAACTCCATCTTTCTTTGCATCAGTTATTCAAGATAAAGTATATCTACCTATATAGCTTCTAAAGAAATTGCATGTGGTAGTTTCCCAAAAAAAAAAAAGTACAACTTCCAAAGGATATGAGCAAAACCATTTACAAACACAAAAGTTGTCATGTTGCTTTGTCTATTTCTTCTTCAAATATAATTTGTTAAACTTTTTTCTGCAATTTCAAATATAATTTGAATTAGATAAGATAATTTATTTTCTGTAAATTTCCCACAAAAGTTTGCTATTGTTCTAACAATAGATGAATTTTTTTGCACCATTATGATACAGAATGCATGTCTATCTCCTTTTCAGTTTGGAATGTACTTACGAATCCAGGCACATATGGTAGTCTTTAGTTATATCTTTCCTCTTTACCTTTCTTTGCATGTTACATATTCAAGAAAAAATAAACATATCTCACCCTTTTTTTTTTTCAACTGAAAAATACATTATATTAAATCAAATGAAAAACGGCCAACTCAAAACAACAAGGTCAAAAGCTGAAGTTGATCCTACGAAACCAAATGCAGATATCCATTATATAGGTTATGGGCAATTCAATTTCTTATCTTCCTGGTCCAAACAAATTGAACAACAACGAAGAGATTTAGTCAATTCCTAACTACTCAACGATTGTTTAAAGCTCTCCAAGAAGTACACAAAAATGACTGCTAATATCAGTTTTAGCATAGAAATCCATTATATATTGTAAGGTAATATATATAAATATATATATGCATATATATATAATCTTACTATTCTGCAGAGCAAATTTTTAACTGTCGCTAAATAGAACGTTTGCAAGTTAAAATTTTACAGATTTCAACATTTTAAAAACTTTATATATATATATATATTTAACTTGCTGTTCCTAATGTTTGATACAATAAAAGGTTATTCCAAAAAAAAAAAAGATACAATAAAAGGTGAAATCCTACGCCTATTTTGCTAAGCTTAGTGGAATTATTATTATTATTATTTCGATGAATGGTAAGATTAGATCATTAGTGGATTTTTTATTTTTTTTGGGTAATGGATCCTTAGTGAAATTGGTGCAACAGCTTTGTAAATTTTGTATATGCTCCCGCAAAAAAACATGGGCAATTTAGTCCTTTAAAAATAACTTTTTTTGTTTTGTTTTTGAATGGAGGATTATCAAAGTGGGGTCCAACTTACAATCATGACGCCCACATGACCATAATGGAAATAACACAGAGTTTGAAAGTTCATAATCAACTGGAAGTCGAAGAAAGTTGATTGTACACTTTTAAAATTAAATAAAAAGATTTGGAAAGTATATCAGACTGGAAATTCTTTATGCATTCAAGATTTCAAGCGTGGGTATGGTCCTTGGTCCCATACCTAGAAATGCATCATCAACTTAGAAGACAATAATACACACTAATATATGATATCTTTATCTGGTAACTTTTTTTTTTTTAAATCTTTTGGGAGAAGTATTATTGTTATTATTATTATTATTATTGTAATAAAAAACAATGATTTTCAAAATGTTAAAGAACAACCATACATAAATTTGAACATAAAATCTTCCATATGAATGAGATTGTCCCTTAAAGAACTCTTTGGCAAACACCTCCAAGACCCAAATATCCATAATTTGGAAATTAATAAAAACAAGATTTATGTGCCTCGTTGGAAATAGTAAAAACCCAAAATATTTTAAAAAAAACATCTTTTTCAAACAGAATCTACACCAAGACTAATGGAAAAACAATCAACTGACAAATCTCCATCCTACTCTTTCTTGTCCTCAAAGGCTTTCAGTCATGCTGTATAGGTAAGCCCTTACTGTCCACTCCACATCAAAACTTGAACACCAAGCACTCTCTCTATATAAAAAGAGTATAATTACCAAGTATTTATTTAGACCTTCCAACCAATTTTTACATATTCTGATCATACCCTGTACAAGTATACTTACTTGAGAAGAAGTCAGATTTATTGCCACATTATGTATATTTTTTAAAAAATACACAAATTAAAAGTGATAAGAATTTATAACTGAATACAATTCATATTTTATAGAAAGCAAATTTTAAAATCTGAATGGAATTTCTGTGAAGATCGTTTTATTTTTTTATGACCAATAATAATTTTTTTTAGCAACAAAACTGTCACTAAAAATAATTTTTTAATATAAATCCGAACAGAAATCTTGTTTGGATATTCTGGATGATAGTAAATATTTTCATAGTAAACGTTGAGTAGTTAGATGAGTTTGCCAATACACCAACTTAAGAAAATAGCTACCTAACCAAAGAAGAGGCCCATCTATCTAGATTCTTCATAAAGTATAAGGGACAAACTGTAGGTGAGAGTTCTATGATGCATTAACAATAATTTCTATAAACTACAAGATTATTTATTATGCACCAATGAAATATTAATTTTTTTTTTTTAAATGATATTCATCATCAAGTAAGCGTTTGAGTAAAGATGGAGAGAAGGTTTTTTATTTATTTATATATATATTTATTTATTTATTTTGAGAGTTTTGAGGAGTCATGGTTCAACAAAGGGAGAATGAATTGCTATCTCTCTCTAACTTTATGATTACAAAGTTAGCAGGCAATTTGGTCATTTTAGTAAGTTTCATTGCTGGTAAGACTTTTTTGTTGTAAAAGTAAGTTGGTTTTCATACCTTTAAAGCTAGCTTTTTTCTATAAACAACTTCTACAGGATAAAGATAGCCATCATTCTAAGGAAGAAGAAGAAGAAGAAGAAGAAGAAGAAATGTCAACACCGAGGCATATTCGAGAGCAGCAACAAATGCAGATTCAACGAGTGAGGAATTCAGGGATTGTCGGTTCAAATGGAAGTCCGACGAAAGATGACAGAGAAGAGGAGATGTCGAGGTCTGCATTAGCTATGTTTCGAGTGAAGGAAGAAGAGATTGAGAGGAAGAAATTGGAGGTGAGGGACAAGGTTGAAGCTCAGATGGGAAAAGTGGAAGAAGCTTCTAAGCGTTTGGCTGATATTCACCAGGTAAGCCTGCTGTAAATTGTTGTCTTGCCATGCTGATATTCGATCTACTTATGAACTAGAAAATTTACATAGAAAATTACTCACTTTTAGTGCAAAAACATAAACTGAAGAAAAGAAAATCAATGGTAGTATTGCAGCATGAAAGTGACAAATCTTTTGAATTGCAAAAACGTTCTGGAATTACAAATCTTTCTTCTCGTTATTAAAGTTTTCTTCTTCAATTTTTTTTTAATCTGAAATACTGATTGATACTGAGATGAAGAAAAAGTGACTGAAACATTCATATTATATTTTTCATCAAAAAAAAAAAAAAAAAATTTGATTAGGAGCTTGAAGCACTGACAGACCCGATGAGGAAGGATGTTGCGATGGTTCGTAAGAAGATAGATATAGTTAACAAAGAGTTAAAGCCATTGGGACAGAGCTGCCAGAAGAAGGTGAAAATTTTGGTTTCTATTTTCTCTGTCACATAGCTTCTGTTCTCTGTCATATTCTACTTAACTTGCTGCTGCAACTTATTGATAAAAACTTGTGGCAGTTCTGAAGGCAATTTGTTCCAGGAAAATGTGAAAAATCATTTCACTTCTACATATCATACTACACAACTTTTGTCTTATAAGTTTCATGGTTCTTTTTTTTTTTTTTTTTGCCTCAATTAATATAGATTTCATGAATTTTACATTTGAGACAGTATTCCTATGAGATAGTACTCCTTGTACAAGCCTCTGTCTTGGTCATACCCCAAATAAGTTCTTTGCTTCTGAGCCGTTTGAATTTTTATTAATTGGCTGTAGGAGAAAGAATATAAGGATGCCCTTGAGGCTTTCAATGAAAAGAACAGAGAAAAAGCAGAACTAGTTTCCAAGTTAGTGGAGGTGAGTTTCATTCTTGATGAAAAATATAACAAAGTTACAGTGAACTCCATTGATCTGAAACTGCAAAATGTATGTGTATATGTATTTATCCTAATATTTTCTCCTTTTTGTTTTATGAACTTCTGGTCAGCTGGTTACTGAAAGCGAGAGATTGAGAATGAAGAAGCTGGAAGAACTGAGCAAAAACATAGAAATCCTGAAATAAGATATGCTAATAAAATAACCAGTTTAGGGGTGTGTGCTGCATTTAGAGTTAATTCTTTTTTTTTCCTCGATTTTGGGATTTTTCTGATTTCTATATTTGTATTTCTCTGGATATAATATGAAAGGTTTTCATCAAGGAACAGCAAAATTACCAAGAATATTGCTCAACCACCAGTAGTAATCTGTCACTAAGCATATCTAACATGGAAAAGATATTAAGCCCCATCTTGTTCCTTTTAACCCATATGTTTGCTTGCTCTGTTATTCACATTATGATCAGTAAGAACTGAATTGAAGTGGTCAAATGGATAGCTGATTAGCAGTGATTTAAATAAAGAATTTTATGAATGGAGCAGAACACAACTAAAACAAGTCAAAAAGACTGATTGCTTTACAAGAAAGACTGTTGATATTGGTAAACACATTTCAAGCCCCTGACCTCCATAAACTTGGTTTGCCTTGATGAACTGAGGGCTACCAAGAAACTGAATGAAATCATACTACTTGAATAGAGAAACAGATTTCGAGACAAACAATGGCATAGTATCCTAAAGTCCTCATTTTTCCACCAAGTTTTCTGGCATAGCAGATGCTTTTATAATTGATTTCTTGTGGAAAAGAGAACACTCTAATTATGCAGTATCTACTAATATTGTCCAAGAAAATAGAGCTTCAGTCACTACTCAATTTTTTTTTTCTTTCACTTTTTTTTTATTAGAATAATCAGTTAGAATGCAGTTAACGCATGCATGCAAATATGCATGAGTTTAACTACATATACCTATCGATCCCATTAAACATTATTGTTTAAGCACATGATGCACTGAAACAAAGATTACATAGCTGCACCACTATTTGAGTTTTGTTTCCTATGAAATGAAATTGTTTTTTGTTGTTTATGATGGGGTATCATTATTGTGTCAGTGGGAGTATGAACATAGTAATATAAAAATAAAAAATAAAAATTACGGTATCCAACAATTACAGCATAAGAAACAAACAATATTTGAATGGTTCAGTTTTAGACTTTATCAACAGGCAAAGAAAACTAACAAGCATTATGATGGATATTATAACCCTGGAGCCAAATCCATAAAAACAAATTATTTAACCATAAGTATTCACTTACAAAGAAAACATGCATCCTGAATTTGCGATCAAGCAGAGACATATAAAACTCCAATAAAAGAATCATGCTAGCAATATCTATATCAAACGTTATTCTTTGAAGCTCAAGCCAGATGTACAACAATGAAATTGAGGTATTGTGTTAGAGATGAAACTTTTGCTGTTTTGTAAGCAAAGCTGGAAAGCTGAGAAGGATGCTGATTTGGCGTGCAAACCAGATCAGCAAAAGGGCCAGTTAGCTTAGTTATGTTTTTGGCTTTATTTCAGTCCAAATGTCATGGTTACTTGTATGTGTTTAGCTCAAGTTTTGCTACATTCAGCAGGCAATTTGTAAGCCAAAATCATGGCACTTTAGGTAACAAAATCTGTCATTTATTGAAGCATGACTTTGCTGCAAAATTTGACAGATTAGGTAGAATCAACTGTTCAAGTTAGTATTATATATATGTGAAAGTGTGTGGTTTTTGCTGGTTTTATTGCATTTTTCATCTGTTCTGGTTTTTCTACAACTATTTCTTCTCCATCTCAGGAAGCTCTCAGTTTTACCTTCATATTGCAATTTCTTTTCAGCCAGTCAATAGAGCAGTGTGATAAACACAACAGATACGAACCTATGAAATCAAACTTCATAGGGTGTTTGAAACATCCTAACACAATTTTTTCATAAATATTGAAGCTGCACCAGCTTCTTCACTGCCACATTCATCTCCATCATTTTTTGACTCAATTCTCTAGCTGACTTCTTTTCCTTCCTCTTGCTTGACCACTTCTTTGATCACCCTTTCCAACTTTCCCTCTTAATCTTCTCATTCACTGTTACTTCCATTCATACAGTCTTGTTCCACAACTGATGGGATGCAATTTACATATATTTTATGTACTTTAATGCTTGATTTGAACATGTTTTATTCATTTGAATAGATTAATTTGTATTTTTTTTATGTTTTAGATGGATTTGAGTTTAAAAAGATGGAAAATGAAAAAACAGTGACAAAATCGTAATTAAACAGAAAAATAAAAACAACAGTGGCAAAACCGTAATTAAGCAGTTTTTGGCATTAGTTGGCAGCAAGCACTAGGGGCATGCCCCGGCCCTTGGTGGTTTATGTTCATTTTTTATCAGTTTTAGCCCTAAATTTTAGTATAAATATGTTTTATCATTGTTGTAAAAAAAATAGTTGTTTTTAGAGCAAAAATAATCAAAGAAATGAGATTTCTAATAATCATGAGTAGCTAAATCTCTCTCTTAGGTATAAGTATTATTCATTACTAAAGTGTAATGTATGAGCCTTGATTTACAAGTTTTAACTCAAGTTTAATTATTCAATTTGTGTTATTCTAATTTATTTATTTATTATTCAATTCTTTTTTATATTATAATTTGAATCCGTTATAATTATTTGTGGATTTGATATTTGATAATTAGAGTTCAATTGTATTGAATGTTCTATATTTAGTAGCACTTTGATTTTGACAATTGCATGCAAAAAATTTGTTAATCTGTTAGGAAAATACAAGATAGATTAAAGTTTTACAACGTTTGTATGACTTGTTTATTTTTTGGGTGATCTTGTTCTTAATGCTTTTCAGATTTGATTTAGATAACGTTGATTCCAATTATTTCAGAATTAGAATTAGTTTATTATCGTATCTGAACTAATTAATTGTTTGTGATTTAAAATAAAATTGACAGTGCTATTTTATTTAACCCATTATTAAATAATTATTGAAAATATATTTATGTTTGTAATCACATATTTTTTAATAATTAAAAATATTATGATCTAATATTTTTTCTAATTGTTATTTTTAATATTTTTAAATTAATTTTTTTAATATTTAAATTTGCTAATATAAAAATTCTCATTTATCTTTTTAATTTTTTTTAATTAAAATAGAAAAAATTTGATTATCAGTCTGTAATCCATCACAACTTGCCACTACAGCAACGTTTAATTCAGTATTGTATTTCCGACACGCATCAACGACCAACTTGACATTCAAAGGCTGGTCAAGATTGGCACCCAATACGTCGTTCTCTCAAATGTTGAACTCCAACCGCAATGGCTTACGAACCCCTCAGGTACTTTAATTTCCCAGTATTTTTGCCTGTGGAGCCCAACCGTTGAAAACCATACCCCTCCGGTGTTTCTTATACCATTATTTGTAGTATGATGCATGAACTGGATGATTTTCTGGCATTAATTATCTTGGAATAGAAAGTAAAAAAGGGTATTCAACTATTGGATTGAAGCAATAGAAAGTAAAAAATGCACTAACGCTGCCCAACATGTTGAGAACATAACAGATTTGATTTCCTGATTATCAGCCTCCTCTGGGACCCATGGCTGCAGAAAATCATAGATGACTAGATTGGGAAAGGTCGTAAGAGTTTCGCCGACGGCAGACTTTGACCCATCAAAATCAGTTTTTAGGCCAATGGTAGCAATTTTCCACACATTAAATTCTTTAGGATTTTAATGACTCAAGCCTCTTTGAGGCTTTCAACGAGAAGCACAGAGAAAAAGCAGAACTAATTTCTGAGTTAGTGGAGGTGAATTTCATTCTCGATGAAAAATACTAGAAAATTTATATGAACTCCATTGTGTGTGTGTGTGTGTGTGTGTATCCTAAAATTTTCTTCTTTTTCTTGTATGAACTTCTGGTTGGTTGGTTAATCACCATCATGTTCCCTTTTAACCCATATGTTGCTTCCTCTGTTATTTACTTTCTGGTCAATAATAACAAAATTGCATTGGTCAAATTGAAAGGTGATTAGCAGTGATGCAAATAGAGAATGTTAACAAAGCAGCAGATCACAACTAAAACCAAGTTCAAAGACTTATAGATTTACAACAAAGACTGCTGATATTGATAGAACACATTTCAAGCCCCTGACCTCCATATCTCTAATTTATCTTGATGAACTGAGAGCTACCAAGAAACTGAAGCATACCCCATTACTTGAAAATTGAGTCGACATAATTCCACAGTTCAAAAACTAAAATCCATTTCAATTTCCATTTCTAGAATGGAAGATTGAAACATCTTCCATGACAAACAATGGGATAGTATTCCAGAGTCCTTACTTTTCAAAAAGTTTTCTGGCGTAGCAGCTGCTTTGGTAATTGAATTATTCGGTTAAAAAGAACACTCTAATTATTAATATTGTCCAAGAAATTAGAGCTTCAATCTGTACTCAAATTCTTCTTTTTTTTCACTTTGGTGGCTTTTGATTAGAATAATCAAAGTAGAATGCAGTAAAGACATGCATGGAAATATGTATGAATTTAACTAAATATACCTACGGCCCAATTAAACATTGTTGTTTAAGTAAATGAGTAAATTGGTATGCTACCAAAAACAAAAATGAAATAGTGACAGAAACAAAAATTACACAGCTTACCATTATTTCAGCCTTGTTGCCTATGAAGTGAAATTGGTTTTCGATCATAATTATGGAGGGATCAGTATTGTGTCAGTGGGAATATGAACATACTAATGCAAAGAGAAATTATAGTAATCCAACAATAACAGCACAAGATAAAAGACAGCAAATTTCATGTGGCTCTGTTTTTAGATTTATCAACAGGCAAAGACAACTATCAAACATAATGTAGGATATTATAAACATGCAAACAAATCTATCAAACAAGTTATTTAAAGCAAGTCTAACCATGATATTCATATTAAAATAATAACATGCATCCTAAATCCATAATCAAGCAGAGACATGTAAAAAACTCTAACAGAAGAATCATGGTTGCAATATTTTGTATATCAAATTTTATTGCACTCCAATGAAATTGAGGTATAACTACTTCTTTTCCAATAGAGTATGCAGTTTGGTTTCCTAGTGATTCTCTTGCTGGTTTCAGATTGATTAGTGTAGAACAAAATATATATATATATATATGCAAATTTCTGAGAGAGAGTTTCAGTTACAGTTCTGCTTTTAACAAAAGAAAAAAACCGTTACAGTTCTGCTCTGAAGGTTGACTAGCGTGCTTAATATAAAAAAGGATTATTATATTATTTTTTTATTAATTCTGTTCAAATTAGATTTTAAAATGCACTCACGTGAGGCCTTTTTTAAATGCAAAATGTACAGTTTGACATCCTCTCACTCTCTCTCCTCCACGTGGACTGTTAATCTCCTCCTTACACCTCATCACGTGAAGCTTGCCGTTAATCTTCTCTCTCAATCGTTTTCCTCTTTAACTCTCGCCGGTACTCTTCTCTATCCTCGTTTTTTTTTTTTCGTTGAATTTGTTTTTCTTTTTTGCAAATCCATTAAAGCTTTGGGGATGAATCGCTGTAACAAAATCACTGTGCCAGATAAGCTGATCAGTTGGGGGTAGTTTCTGTGTGGTTGTTCTCTGTTACAACATTGTTTTTTTTTTCTTTTATAAACTGTTATAACATTGTTAGTTTTGTTGGGATATATATATATATATATATATATATTTTTTTTTTTAGATTTTTTGACAACATTATAACTTTGTGCGGATTTAGAAATAGTTTCATATATTTTATGTTTAACAAATTTAAACTGCATTATTAAACTCTTTTAACACTTTTAATTTTTGTTTATTAAATATAACGGTTAATGCATATGATTTTTAAATTTTTATAATTTAAAAAGATAAAATAGGTATATTGATAAAATATTAATTTTATCTTTTAAACTATAAATTATGTGTATTATATATGACATTTAACTGATAAAAATTAATTGTATTAAAAATTTAAACTGACTTAAAAAAATATACATATTAAATATAAAAATATAAAAAATAATTTGAAAATCTACTTAAAATTCAAAGATGAATGTTGTAAAAAATCTTTGTTTTTATAATAATAGTTTTGTTTGGGTATTGATATACATGAATAGAGAAATAGGGTGCTTCAGATTCAGTTTTTCAATAATATTCTAGAAGTAATGTTTCTCTTTCTGTTCCTTTCTCAGAATTTTGTTTCATATTTTATTCTCACAAGACGAAATAGATAGAGGTTCTTTTTTAGGTTTCTTGTATTGGAGTTCGTATTGCATAGGGCAGTGGTATTCACGAGGCATCCTCAATATCTCAAGCAATTTGGAGAAAATTCAACAAAATTCAAAAGGGGTTTCTAGATTTTGGTTCTGCTAGGTAACTGTTTGACCAAGGAGAAAACTGAGAAAATCAAGTGAAATGACGAAATATGAAATGGTATCAGCTAATTTTCCACTTCTAGTAGTATTCTAGAACCTGACTTTTTGGTTTGTAAATCCATTTTTTTATATCCGCGTGTTAATTGACAAAAAAAAAATTATTATTTTTGACTTTTAGACGTTTTAGCCAATAAAAAAAAATTAGGTGGTCTCCAACACTTATCTTTATGAAGTCTCTCAATTTAAATTATAATAAATGATAAAAAAATATTAAATATTCAATTTACTTAATTATTTTAAAATACATATTAATTATAGTGTTACATTTAAATAGAAATAATCCTGTGACTATTTTTTTTTTCCACATTTAGGAGGAGAAAATGCCCAAAGAGGCTTGGAGTGAGGAGGTGCTGCATGGAGGAGAGAGACGGTCCACTTTGAGGAGAGAAAGTGAAAGAATGTAAAATTACATATTTTACTTCTAAAAATGATTTCACGTTGTTATTGCTAAAAGTACCTGTAGATGAAGAAAAAGAATCAAAAAAATAAAAATAAAGAATATTAGGAAATTAAAGATACACAACAAATATATAATTTAATTGCGATTTTAGCTAGAATTTTGAATTCAAAATTTAATATTCGGTGAAAGAAAGTATGCAATATTTTAATTGTTAATTTTATACGTCAAAACCAAATAAATGGTTTTTGATAAAATAAACCAAATAAATGGTTGGAATTGTGATTTAATACACAAAAACATTCATAAGATATGCGTCTCCAGACAAACCAGCGTGGAAAGTACACAAATGCAACAAACAATGGTGATGAGTCCAAATTTGCTAGTCTCCAATCAAATTATTTTCATTTCTTTTTTGTTTTGATTTTTCACGGGTAAATGAAAGAAAAAAGTAAGCCTAGCGTTTTGAACTATTTTCTTTTTAAGTGTTTACATTTTCTTTTCCTTTTTTTTAGTGGAAATGAAAGAAATTGTTTCTCTAACACTTTGTGCTCGTTTGATACGTTGTATTGTATTAGATTGTATTGTAATGTACTATATAATATATCTCATATGTTTTGTGCAAAATTATATTAAAATGTATATACAATATAATATAATATTTGATATACTATAGTATTTTATTAGACTATTTTATTAAAATTTAACTTTTAACTAAAATTTTAATTTTTAACTTTTATAAAGTTTTTAATTTTTAATTTTTAACTTTTATAAAGTTTTTAATTTTTTTATTAAAGTTTTTCATATTAAATTTTTTAATACTTATCATTGGTGAGTTTTAAAAATTTTTTTAAAAAATTAAATGTAATATAACTTAGATTGTAGGTTTTACTTTTGCTTTTTTATTTTTAAGCTCGGTTAGAAAAATTATAGACAAAACAATGAAAATTACAAATATAATCTAAAACGACGATATAAAAGAATATATATTTTCAATACTAACAAATTTACCGTTTGGCTAGCAAAAAAAATAAAACATAAAAAAAATTTAAAAATTTGACAATAAATATGCCTAAAAAAAAAATTTATATAGAAAAATCTACATGTGAAAAAAAAAAATAATAAGATGTATTATTTAATAAAAAAAATTAATATATTAGTTATGCATCATATATTATATTAAAATATTAAACTGTATTATATAATACTATACAAAACTAACACTAAATACAATACTAATTTTAGTTAATATATTATATTCAAATAATACTTTCATCTATTTATGGAACCAAACAACCTCTTTCTTTGAGTATTAGATGGACTAGTGTTTTATTCATCTAAATTTAAAAATATTTCAACGAAGAACATAAATTTCTGTATATATTGCATAAATATTGATATTATTTAAATAAAATTAAATAAAAAATTAGTTTTTAAATATCATGCAAAAAGACTTTTGACGGCTACTGATTTATTAGATATTTCACCAAAAAAAAAAAAGATTTATTAGATATTCTATTTTAACTTTTTTAGTTT
Organism: Ochetophila trinervis; assembly: GCA_003254975.1. NCBI lineage: Eukaryota > Viridiplantae > Streptophyta > Magnoliopsida > Rosales > Rhamnaceae > Ochetophila > Ochetophila trinervis. The sequence continues at coordinate 149,186 of QANX01000258.1, forward strand.
TTAAGAAAAAATAATTTCTAATGACCGTTGATATTTCAACGCAGCCAGCCACGGGAAGAAAACTAGCTGCAGCCTTAATTTGTCCGAAGACTATATTCTAAAATAATAATAAATAAAAATAAAAAGACAGAGGCAATTTTTCTGCAACTTTTCATGGCTATTGATTTTTCTTCAGTCTAATATTGGAGCTCTATATATAAAGCTTCATGCAAAGGCAACTCAGACAAATTTGTATCTCCCTCCCTTTTGTCTGCTTCATAAACCAAAAACCAAAGAAAAAACCAGAGGGAGATATTACAATTCATCTCTGTAACTAATTGCACATAGAATCAGATATTCGAGTTTGATTTTGAGTTTGAGTTTCCATTGTTTTACTGATATTGGATTCTGAAAAATTCAAGGTATATATATTCACGAGAAGTGTGATTTTCCGGGGGATCAAAAATGGAGGCTACGGCGATAGCCGGAGATGACATAGTGCGGCAAATGAGCAGCGCTAGCCGGAGAAGCTGGCACTCATCGAGCGTGAGAGAGATGTGGAACGCACCGGACGTGTTCCAGAGGAGCGAGAGACAAACAGGAGACGATGAAGAGGAGCTCAGATGGGCAGCCATTGAAAGGTTGCCGACCTATGATAGGATGAGGAGAGGGATGCTGACTCAGATTACTAGCAAAGGAAGGGTTTTGCAGGGGGAGGTTGATGTTACGAAGCTCGGCATACAGGATAAGAAGATGCTGATGGAGAGTGTTCTTAAGGTTGTTGAAGAGGATAACGAGAAGTTCTTGCAGAGGCTTAGAGCCAGAAATGACAGGTTTCAAATTTTTTGTTTTTTAATGGTTTAAATTAGATTGTTTGGGTGCTGAGAAAATACTGGATGAGAAGAAAGTGTGAGCAACAATGAGAAATTGGAAACACTATTAATATGAAACTTTTTAATATACCAGAACTTGAGGACTTGTAAGTTGTGTCTGCCAGATATATGACTATTGACCTCGCTGGAAGTTTAACTCCAAATCCAAATATGTTTAATTTTCTTTTTAACCAAATAGAATTTTAATGATTTTAATTTGAAATTGATTATCTGGTTGTAAATTTGTTTGTCTTTCCCATTAAATTTTTTGTTTCTTTGCTGGAAACAGAGTTGGAATTGACGTTCCAAAGGTTGAAGTTCGATTCGAGCATATATCAATTGAAGGAGATGCATATGTAGGAACCAGAGCACTTCCAACTCTGATAAACTCATCCCTCAACTTCATAGAGGTATTAATCTGGAACATACATATATATATATATATATATACATATATATCTATATATATATGTATGTATGTATTCCTCATCTGCTACAACTACAAGATTTTTCCTGCTTAAGAATTCTAAATTCACTACTTTCTAACATATATGAGCAGGGAGCTATTGGATTGCTTGGAATCAAATCATCCAAGCAAAGAGTCATCAAAATTCTTCGAGATGTGAGTGGTCTAGTGAAACCATCAAGGTATTAATCTGGAGCTATTTGTTTTGTTTCCCTCTGCGATCAAAGAAGGAAAGTAAGATGAGAAAATACCTTCAAGGGTCTTAATACATTGACATTCCTTTTCAGGATGACATTGCTTCTTGGACCTCCCGGGGCAGGAAAAACAACACTGCTACGAGAACTTGCAGGGAAATCGGAGAGGAATTTAAGGGTATTCAGTCTATCTCTCTAAACTTGTATAGGTTTCGAGTATGCTATATTTATTAATAAGTCATGGTTTTCCACAGGTCACTGGGAAAGTTACATATTGTGGCCATGAATTTAAGGAGTTTATACCTCAGAGAACCTCTTCTTATATCAGTCAGCATGATCTTCATTATGGTGAGATGACAGTTCGTGAAACATTGGATTTCTCCGGACGTTGCCTTGGAGTTGGAACCAGGTATGACATGCTGGTGGAGCTATCAAGAAGGGAGAAAGAAGCAGCTATTAAACCGGATCCTGAGATCGATGCGTTCATGAAAGCCACGTCCATGGCGGGCCAGAACACCAGTTTGAACACAGACTACGTTCTCAAGGTTTGTTCCCTTTTTCAATTTTAATGGCTGTGTTCTTCTTTTTCTTTAGTTTTATAATCCTAACTTCTTTTTATTGTTCTTTTGGTTTTGTCCTTTTCAGATTCTTGGATTAGATATCTGTGCTGATATTTTGGTGGGAGATGGGATGAGAAGGGGTATCTCTGGTGGACAAAAGAAGCGTGTGACTACCGGTATGTGTTTTGCATCCAACTTGCATAAATATAAGTTCCATCAATTTTCCAGAGAGCAAAGGATTGATGATTTTTGTTTTTTTTATGTGCTTTTGATTATGCAGGAGAATTTTTGGTTGGACCAGCAAAAGCATTTTTCATGGATGAAATATCAACAGGGCTGGACAGTTCCACAACATTTCAGATTATAAAGTTCATGAAGCAGATGGTTCATATTATGGATGTGACAATGGTTATCGCTTTGTTGCAGCCTGCTCCTGAGACATATGATCTTTTTGATGATGTCATCCTTCTCTCTGAGGGCCAAATTGTGTACCAAGGCCCTCGCGAGAATATTCTTGAATTCTTTGAATATGCTGGGTTCAAATGCCCCGAAAGAAAAGGAGTTGCAGACTTTCTACAAGAAGTTACATCCAAAATGGATCAAGAACAATACTGGTATAGAAAGAACCAACCTTTCCAATATGTCTCGGTGCCAGATTTTGTTCGGGCTTTCAGCTCTTTCCATATAGGCCAGCGGCTTGCAGAAGAACTAAGAGTTCCTTATGATAAAAGATCAGTCCATCCTGCTGCTCTGGTGAAAGAAAAGTATGGTATCTCTAATAAGGAACTGTTCAAGGCTAGCTTTTCAAGGGAATGGCTTCTGATGAAACGAAACTCTTTCATATACATATTTAAGACATTCCAAATCACAATCATGGCTACAATTGCACTGACTGTATTCTTAAGAACTACAATGGAAACTGGTGAAATGGAAGATGGTGTAAGATTTTGGGGAGCACTGTTTTTCAGTCTTATCAATGTCATGTTTAATGGCATGACAGAGCTTTCCATGACAGTTTTCCGGATGCCAGTGTTCTTTAAACAAAGGGACAGCTTGTTTTTCCCTGCCTGGGCTTATGCCTTGCCAATTTGGGTCCTCAGAATTCCCGTTACATTCATGGAGTCTCTAATATGGGTCGGTCTTACATATTACACCATTGGGTTTGCACCTTCTCCTGCTCGGTAAGTGCTAAAGACCAATATCTCTACTATGTTGTTTTCCTGTTAGCGATACTAGCAAATGATTAAAAAGAGATTAACAGTTGCTAACGCATTTGATGTGTTCAGGTTCTTCAAGCAGTTCTTGGCTTTCTTCAGTGTATCACAGATGGCACTCTCTATGTTTCGTTTCATTGCAGCCCTTGGAAGAACAGACGTCGTTGCAACCACAATTGGTTCTTTCACCTTGCTATTGGTGTTTGTCCTTGGTGGTTTTATTGTGGCTAAAGGTTATGAATTTTTCTTCATTATCAGCTTAAGTTTTCGCGTTTCTTGCAACTTGATATACTAAACACATAATTTTTTTTTCTTCTCTCTGTGCAGATGACATTAAGCCATGGATGATATGGGGCTACTATATTTCTCCTATGATGTATGGACAAAATGCAATTGCTATCAATGAGTTTCTTGCTGATAGATGGGCCACTGTAAGTCTTTCCAATGTCAATTGAATTTTCTCCATACTATAGTATTAGCATTAAATAAGGTTTAAATATAGTCCATCTTTATATGCTAACTATATTTCATTCTTCACTTGGCATAGCCTGCTCCTGCCCACTCCGGTCAACCAACCGTTGGAAAGGCCCTTCTGAGAGAAAGAGGCCTCTATACGGATGAATATTGGTTCTGGATTTGTATTGTAGCACTCATTGCGTATTCTTTTGTTTTCAATGGTCTTTTCATTGCAGCATTGTCCTATTTGAATCGTAAGTGAATGTTTTTTATTTGTCAATTTCATTATATTTTTGTTAAATGATTATAGTGTTGAATGTCTATTTGTTTATTTAATTTTTCCTCAATTTCAGCTTTTGGTGACACAAAAACTGTAAATCCGGATGAGGAATCTGAAAAGAAGCGATTGGCCAATTCAGGAGGTCTGAAACATAAACTACTACTGCATAAACCTTTTCTTCTAGGATATTAACTCTGATCTCAAATTAGTTTGCTTGTCTAATATTTCAAAAACAATTACAGGTACTGCCATGCAAGTGATAAATGGTGCTGGAAATAATCGATCCCAGAAAGGAATGGTTTTACCCTTTCAACCCCTTTCACTTGCTTTCAACCATGTGAACTACTATGTGGATATGCCTGCGGTAAGTCATCTTTTCGCAAAAGGATTATTTGTTCAGAAAAAATTTGCAACAATTGTATTTAGAACAATGTCCACAGCATAAAGAAAATGGGCCATTTGCTGCTCATTTTTGTTGCAAGACACATACTGAATTGGAAAATATGATAGAGCTAAATATATGCCAATTACACATCTTACTTTCCTCCTTATACAAATCTTTTTTGTCTTACCAGGAAATGAAGACCCAAGGAGTTGAAGAGGACAGATTGCAATTGTTAAGAGACGTCAGTGGGGCTTTCAAGCCGGGTATTCTGACTGCTTTGGTTGGTGTTAGTGGTGCTGGTAAGACCACCTTGATGGATGTCTTAGCAGGAAGAAAGACTGGTGGATACATTGAAGGTAGCATAACCATTTCTGGTTTCCCAAAGAACCAAGCCACATTTGCTCGTGTCAGCGGCTACTGTGAGCAAAATGACATCCATTCACCATATGTTACTGTATATGAGTCCCTCGTATACTCTGCCTGGCTCCGTCTCTCTGCAGATATCAAGAAGGAAACACGGCAGGCATGTTACTTAATTTTCTGATTATACATATATTATCTCACAGCGACTTAATCCTTCAGATGTTAAAATCATATTTTATTCCCTAAAATTATACTCATATTGCATTGCATAGAAGATATGGGACAAGATGGACAGCCATTGACTCTGCTATTTCTTTTATTGCAGATGTTTGTTGATGAGGTTATGGATTTGGTTGAACTTCACCCAATAAAGAATGCTCTAGTTGGACTTCCAGGAATTAATGGACTTTCAACTGAGCAGAGAAAGAGGCTCACAATTGCTGTAGAGTTGGTTGCTAATCCCTCCATCATCTTTATGGATGAGCCCACTTCAGGTCTAGATGCTAGAGCGGCTGCAATTGTTATGCGTACAGTAAGAAACACAGTGGATACAGGAAGAACTGTTGTCTGCACAATTCACCAGCCTAGCATAGACATTTTCGAAGCTTTTGATGAGGTACGATTCAGTTAACCACTTCGATTTGTAATGCTATTCAACATGGTCCTGAGCTATATATTCCGTGCTTACATAATATTTCTGTGCCCAGCTCTTCTTGATGAAAAGAGGAGGACAAGTGATCTACGCTGGACCACTTGGTCGCCAGTCTCACAAACTTGTCGAATATTTTGAGGTTGGTATCCGTTTTCTCTTTTTAAGTTCCATTCCAATATTGCCTAAAGATTTATATGCTGTTTGGAGTATGTAGTTATAAGTTTGACTAAATTGTAAAACCTAAAATTGTAAAACCTCTTGCAGGCTATTCCAGGAGTTCCAAAGATCAAAGAGGGTTACAATCCTGCTACCTGGATGTTAGATGTCACCTCAACTGCAGTTGAGGGTCAACTTGACGTCGATTTTGGAGACATTTTTGCCAACTCAGATCTCTACAGGTAGGGAAAATGAACTCAATATGCCTTTCTGCTGTTCCCCTTTACCACTATTTAGTCTACGTTTACTGAATTTTACGCTTCAATTTTTTCCTTCACTTATTCAGGAGAAATCAAGATCTCATCAAGGAACTAAGCACTCCACAACCGGGTGCCCAGGATCTATACTTCCCTACTCAATATTCTCAAGGCTTTGTAACTCAGTGCATAGCTTGTTTCTGGAAACAGCACTGGTCTTACTGGAGGAACTCACAGTACAATGTTGTTAGATTCGTCATGACAACTGCAATTGGTGTTTTGTTCGGTCTCATCTTCTTTGGCAAAGGAAGCCAGACGTGAGTTTAATCTATTGTTAACTACATCTCTTTGTAATTTCTAAATTCAACATTTGATGAATATCCATTTGTTTGACATTGAATTGGACACTGTTTTCGTGAACAGAGACAAGCAGATAGACCTGATCAATCTCTTGGGGGCTACCTATGCTGCTGTTCTTTTCCTCGGAGGCAGTAATGCTCACTCTATTCAACCTGTTGTTTCGATTGAAAGAACTGTCTTCTACCGTGAAAGAGCAGCCGGGTTGTACTCAGAGTTGCCTTATGCATTTGCTCAAGTAAACCACTGGAAATTTGAATCTTTTATGTAATCTGTATTCAGCCTTAAACTCATCTTCCAACTGTATATTTATTGATGCAAACTTTTGTTACTGCAGGTGGCTATTGAATGCGTTTATATTGTATTCCAAAGCTTTATATATTGCGTCATCCTGTACTCGATGATCGGGCTTGAGTGGACAGTGACAAAGTTTTTCTATTTCTACTACTTCATATTCATGTGCTTCACCTACTTCTCTATGTACGGAATGATGCTTGTTGCCTTGACTCCTGGCCATCAAATTTCTGCAATTTGCATGTCTTTCTTCATGAGTTTCTGGAACTTGTTCTCCGGTTTTCTCATTCCCAGGCCGGTATGTATTGCTAACCAAACTTGTCCTTATTCTCATGCATGTAAGAAGTCTTAAAAAAACACTTCCATTATATACTGAAATCATGTATAAATTTGAATGTGAAATATTGCAGCGAATCCCTATTTGGTGGAGGTGGTACTACTGGGGTTCACCAGTTGCTTGGACAATCTATGGCCTTTTCACATCTCAATTTGGTGACAAGAAAGGTTCGCTTGTATCTCCTACAGGTGAATTATTGACAGTGGATGGATGGTTGAAGAGCTATATGGGCTTCGAGTACGACTTCCTTAAATGGGTAGTCCTTGCTCATGTTGGTTGGGTTCTCATCTTCTTCTTCGTCTTCGCTTATGGAATCAAGTTCCTCAACTTCCAAAGGAGATGAGCCAAAAAATAAAATTTCATCCTCCAGATCTTTAAGTGTCAAATAGATAGGATATAGTAGTTGAGATTCAAACTTTACATTGCAGTCATGTCAGTCAGATAGGATGGGCAGAAACTTGTTGTCTTCCTCTTTATTTTTTTTCCCTTCAAATATAAATTGTAAAACTTTTATCTGTATTTTTTCTTAGTTTGGTTTCTAATATTCTTATCACTATCTCTGTATAGATAAGATAATTATTGTCTGTAAATTCCATAGAAGTTTGCTGTTATTCGTAATAAGAGATGAACAAGTATACATCGTTTTGATACAAAATGCTTCTCTTTTCTTCTGTGCCTTAACTCTGCCTTTCTTTGCATCAGTTATTCAAGATAAAGCATGTCAACTTATATTGCTTCTGAAGAAATTGCATATGGTATTTCCAAAAATATAAAATAAATTAAAAAATCCATTATAGAAAAAGCTGTATCACTAATAGTTTCCGTGTTTGACTTAAATTAAATTTAACATTTCAGGTTTGTGATAATTCATCTACAACCCTTGCAAACATATTCAATTATCATTATATCATTTTGTCAACTATTATTGAGAAAAAAAATATATATACTTCAAATCAAGGATATAATTATAATTGCATATGCTTGTAGGGTTGCTGATGTAACATCATAAACCTGAAATGCTAAATTTGATTCTTATTATTTGATGTCTTTATTTCATAATTTAGCAATATATATATGTATAGTATTGTCATTAAAAATAATTATCAGTGATGAAAATTTCAAATTTTTCACTAATAATATATTTTTAGTGACAGTGTTTATTTTAATAAAATAAAAATATTTTTATTTTAGAGCATTGTTCCGGATGAACCTCGACAGAAAAATTATATATATATATATATATATATTATAATAATAATAATACCAAGTTCAAAGACTGCATTAGTCGGTATCCTTGCTGTTACAAAGCAGCAGATCACAACTAATAACAAGTTCAAAGACTTACAGATTTACAACAAAGACTGCTGCTATTGATAAAACACAGTTCAAGCCTCTGACTCCCATATATCTTAATTTATCTTGATGAACTGAGGGCCACCAAGAAACTGAACGAAATCCTATTATTTGAAAATTGAGTCTGCATAACTCCACAGTTCAAAAACTAAAATCCATTTCAATTTCCATTTCTATAATGGAAGATTGAACATGTTCCATGACAAACAATGGCACAGTATTCCAGAGTCCTTACTTCTCAAAAAGTTTTCTGGCGTAGCAGCTGCTTTGGTAATTGAATTATTCGGTTAAAGAGAACACTCCAACTATGCAGTATCTACTAATATTGTCCAAGAAATTAGAGCTTCAATCTGTGTACTCAAATTCTTCTTTTTTTTCACTTTGGTGGCTTTTGATTAGAATAATCAAGTAGAATGCGGTAAACACTTGCATGGAACTATGTATGAATTTAACTAAATATACCTACAGGCCCAATTAAACATTATTGTTTAAGTAAATGAGTAAATTGGTATGCTACCCAAAAAATAAAAATAAAAAAAATAAAAAAAGAAATTGAAAAAGTGACAGAAACAAAAATTTCCATAGCTTACCATTATTTCAGTTTTGTTGCCTATGAAGTTAAATTGTTTTTTCATCATAATTATGGAGGGATCAGGATTGCGTCAGTGGCAATATGAACATACTAATGCAAAGAGAAATTATAGTATCCAACAATAACAGCACGAGATACAAGACAGCAAATTTCATGTGGTTCAGTTTTTAGATTTATCAACAGGCAAAGACAACTAGCAAACGTAATGTAGGATATTATAAACATACAGACAAATCTATCAAACAAGTTATTTAAAGCAAGTCTAACCATGATATTCATATTAAAATAATAACATGCATCCTAAATTCATAATCAAGCAGAGACAGGTAAAACTCTAACAGAAGAATCATACTTGCAATATCTTCCATATCAAATTTTATTGTCTGAAGCTCACACCAGATGCACTCCAATGAAATTGAGGTAAAACTACTTTTCAGCCAATCAAAAGAGGAATGTGATGATCTATAAGTTGGAAATCAAAATTGATAGGGAGTTTTAGACATCTAAAAACAATTATTCCTAGGAAACTGCAAGAGGACCTTTATTCCCTAAGAAGTTGCACCAGCTTCTCCACTCCCACATTCATCTCCATATCTCCTTTCTCCCTCATTCTCTGACTTAGTTCTCTAGCTTTTTTCCTTACTTGTTTTCCTTCCTCTTGCTTGACCACTTCTTTGATCAACCTTGCCAACTCTTCTCTCTTAATCTTCTCATTCACTCTTGGGACCTCCATACCTACACCGAGGTCCAACACCAACTTGGCATTCAAAGGCTGGTCTAGTTGCATTGGCATGGCTATGATTGGCACCCCATTGATCCTTCCCTCGAGTGTTGAACTCCAACCGCAATGACTCACGAAACCTCCGGTGCTTGAATGTCTAAGTATTTTTGCCTGTGGAGCCCAACCATCCAAAACCATACCCCTGTCTCCAACCCTCACTAGAAAGCCTTCTGGCAAGGCCTCATCAATGGATAACTTTCCCCGAAAATCACCATGAAATCGAACTACCCATATGAAACTAACTTTGCTAAGCTCTAGTCCATAAGGCCTCATCTATCTCTTCCTTGGAAAGAAAATACTCACTTCCAAAAGAAGCATACACCACAGAAGAAGGATCTTTCTTGTTCAGCCAGTCCATGACCATTCTGTCACTATCATTGTTTTCGGGTTCATGAACAAGCGGTCCAATAGGAACCATCTCCTTCCCTACTAAACCAGATAGGAAATTAATATGCTCTGCCTCAATGTCTCTCAGTGTTTTGATCAAGACCATTTTGGAAGATTTTGATATGCAGGTCAAGAACCTCTCATTGTTTTTTATACCATTTGCAGAATCATGCATGAACTGGAGGATTTTCTGGCATTCAATTGCTGGAAAATTAAAGGCTTGGAAAGGGTAATCAATCATTGAATTAAGGCTATAGAAAGTGAAAAAAGCACTAAAAGCTGCTCCACATATTAAGAACATAACAGATTTGATTTTCTGATAAGCAGCTTCTTCTGGGGACCAAGGCTGCAGAAAATCATAGATGACTGGATTGGGTTTAAGGGTCTTAAGAATTTCTCCAAAGGCAGGTTTTGCCCCCATCGAAAGCGGTTTTGAGGGTTTCCATGAGATGGGGAGGAAGGTCTTTGGTGGTGTGGTAGTGAGGAGAAAGTTCAGGGAAAAATGGAAGATGAAGATCTACAAGTTCAATAGAATATACAGTTTGGTTTCCAAGTGATTCTCTTACTGGTTTCAGAATGATGGGTGTAGAACAGAAATATATATGGAAATTTCTGAGAGAGAGTTTCTTGGTTAACTCCAAAAAGGGTGAGACATGGCCATGAGCCAGCCATGGTAACATCAAGATGCTACTACTTGGCTGCTTGGTATCCATGAATGATTCCCTTTGAATTCTTGCACTTCAAAGTCAGCTTATTCAAGAAACTGAATATACTGGACAAAAGGAACTTTTAAAATTTTCCACAGAAAAAGAAAGTACCTGAAGGAACTGAAATTTTCAGTTGCTTTTTTGCCTTTCGTCAATCCTCAATACAAATAAAACGAAGAAGCAAGAACTTTTATTCTCAAATTTATTTTCTTAAGAAGAAGAAGAATCTGGAGCTGGGATTCAGGACAGCACCATAGAAATTTGTTTGCAATAAAAAATTTATGCATATATAATTTAAAAAAAAAAACTTATTCTATTTCTGCTTCCAGTAATCCAAATTCCAAAGACACCGTTACAATTCTGCTCTGAAGGTTGATTCCCCAAAGCGCCTAATATTTAAAAAAATAAATAAAATAAATCTCGCATATAATATTTTATTTCATTGGAACAGCTAGCTGACAGGGAAAGCTCATGAGATGCAAAGCGTGCATGTCGTCTTTCTTTCTTTTCTTCATTTCTTAATAAAATATAAAAGATTTTTACTGAAAATGAAATGCCGAATTGTAAACTTCAATTACTCATTTTTTTACGCTGATCAAGGCACAAACTACAAAATAATAAACACTCCACTGCTAATCTTACAACTATTTATATATAAACTTCAACTAGTGTAGTAAGAGGTTGAACAGGAAGTTCTCCCTCTGGCAAGTTGTTTGAAAGATCAAGTGCTAGCAAGTTCCTCCAAGGAATTCGCTGAATTTTTTTCTGATTATTGCTTGAAAGGCTCTAATTTTGCAACCAATCCAAACCCACTTCAGAAAACAATCAGGGAACTTCCCCATGAATCATGTTTTTTGGGAAGGTCCAGAATTTGGATATTCTCAAAAGCCTCAAAAAATTGGGGGAATTCTTTCATGTTGCATGAGGACTGAGAAAAGCGTGGAAAGATTGGGAAGTCAAAAGTTGACACTGTTGGTGATCAGTGAAAGATGAAAGATTAAGCAACTTTAAACTTTAAACTTTGAAAACAATATGTCCATCTCCACAGCACCATTTAAGATATTCGCTGAAAGCCTCAGATAAGTCAGATTCTCAAGTTCAAAGAAAACGAAATCAATCTAGCACTCCTGAAAGGCTACCAGAATCTGCACTCCTAACCCTGCACCATAGGGAGAAGACAGTGAAAAGTCACTCTGCTTGATATATAGCTCAACAAAATTTGTATACAACACTTTTGTTTTTCCTTAAAAAATTGTTTATTTATCTTATTTGGTAAAATTTTCCTTAATATAATCAAAGTCATTTAATACTACTCTTTCAATTTTGAAATTTTGTTTTTATTGATGAAAATTAAATATGGCAAAATGATTTTTGATATGATAAGACACGGTAACTTATATAATAAAACATACGATATTAGATTGGACTAGTATTAATTTCAGAGTGCTTAATACATCATATCTTTCACTTTCAACAAAGTTGAAACCCAAATGTAACTTGCCTCTTATCTAGTTAGATAACTAACATAGTCCCGATCTTCTAGTCCTGTGGTCAAGTGGATGAATTATATCCTCAACATCACAAGTTCGAAAAAAAATAGACACAACAAAAAAAACTAACATAGGCCCGTAGCTTTTCCACATTTTAATGGTATGTTTTTTTTTGCTTTGGCTTTTTTTGTGCTTTTAATACANTAACTTGCCCCTTGTCTAGTTAGATAACTAACATAGTCCCGATCTTCTAGTCCTGTGGTCAAGTGGATGAATTATATCCTGAACATCACAAGTTCGAAAAAAAATAGACACAACAAAAAAAACTAACATAGGCCCGTAGCTTTTCCACATTTTAATGGTATGTTTTTTTTTGCTTTGGCTTTTTTTGTGCTTTTAATACAATTTTAATTAAAGAAAATGACAGTTTACAATTCTTAAAAAAATAACACCTTAACTATTAAGGGTAAATTAGACTTGAAGTATTTAAATTAAATTGTGTATTTTAAATAGGTATTTAAATTATTAGTTGTGCCGTACACGTGATATGTATTTATTTATGACATTGTATATTGTTTGAGTATTAATAGTGTAAAAAACTCTTTAATTTATTGAAAATAGATAAATATAAAATGGAATTCAAAATAAAATTTTTTTTTATATTATTTTATTACTATTTTAAGTATTAAATTATTTAATTTTTTGGTTAGTAAAAAAAAAATAAAAAAATTTGCTACCACATCATTTTCTTCCTTACCAATGCGATCAACAACAGCTTTTCTTCCACTTTTCCACGACATAGGCCAGCACTTTCATTGTGCAACTCTTTCATTTCTGATCAATTATCCAAAATAATTATACCAAATCAAAGCTCACACCTCTAACAGGCTTTTGCCAGTAACATATCATCGTAAAACCACCGAATCCATCCAACCATGACAAAGAAGAGTCGGTGAATTCGCCTATAGCCTCTGAATTTGGGTTGTAAGGACTTCAGAAATGATCAACAAGCATTGAGGATGAAATTTGTCATTTACACTGCCTGTGGCACAACAAACTACTCCAACCATAGACAGTGTGTTGTTGAAAAAGTGAGATTCGAGTGAGAAACAAATGTCGTTTCTGCCTTAGGGCTGGCCCTTTCAACAACACACCGCCCATAGTTGGGGCAGTGTGTTGTCTCACGGGGCAGTGTGAAGTACAAATTTTTTATTTACTACTAGTGGATTAATACACCGCTCATTTATGGGTTTTGCCGACATATATAAATAACGGCATGCTCCATATTCAAGAGCTATTGATTCTGATGACATGAGAGGGGAAGAGAGGCGATGCGGACATTATAGAACTATATTCTACCACTAAAGAAAAAGATGATGATTTAAGCATGATGTCCAAGCAATGGATGAATGTGGTATTGATGCTCAGGAGTTGAGGTAACAAAACGACGTAGTTTTAAAAATAAACATCTTATAATGGCAGTTTCGTAATTTTAGCTATTTTCGGATTATAATGGCAGTTTCATAATTTAGCTAATTTCGGATTATAATGGCAATTTCATAATTATTGCTATTTCTGGATTATAATGGCAATTTTGTAATTATTACTATTTTCAGATTATATTTATTTAGGGTTAGTTTTAAGCTTTAGGGTTAATTTTTTAATTATTTTATGGTTTAGATTGATTCTTAACTTAACTTTAATCTCTATATAAATGGGAGGTTATTAGCTTGTAAAAAAAACTTTGATTATTGATTATTGAGAATCTACTCTTGTTTTCAACAAGACTTGTGTGTTCGAAGTGAGGATAGTTATTCTTCTACTTGTTGCATTGGAAATTCATTTTCTTATCAAATGTATTTACTTTGTGGCGAATTTCAATTTCATTCTTTGCCTTCTAATTAGTGTTGCTAGATACAATTGTTATCTAAAAGTGCTATAAGGCGGATTTTTATTTAGGGTTTGTTCCATATCATCTTGTGTGTTGAGATTACAGTTTTTTTAAGCTTGGGGTTCCGCATCATTTTGTATCAGAGCAAGGCCAAGATAAATTCCTATTTATCTTGTTCTTTATTTTTCTCTTTAGAGTCTTTGATTAGTTTTTTTTTCTACGTTTTTTTATTATTATTGAGTTCTTCGCGTTCTTCATTGTTCATGGTGTGTAAGTACCAAAAAAAAAAGCGTAAAAAAAATCGTACAAAAAAAAAAGAAGCAGAAAAAGAAGAAACAGAAAAAAAAAATCGTAGCAAAAAAAGAAAAAAAAAATATTGAGATTAGTTGCTTGAATATTAGGAAAGTTACTTATTCCTAATTGATATCTGATTTCTTATTCCATATTTCCTACTTTCCTAATTTATTTGTTTCCTTTTATCATAGTTTCTTATCTTCTTACTTTCCTATTCTCATAGTTTCTTATTTTCATACTTTCCTATTCTAAATTTATTTAGTTTCCTATTCTCATTGTGTTGATTTTATAGAGTAATTATTATTTGTTTCATTACTCTTTTGCCCTTTTCTTTTGTGCCAATTTTGCTCTAGAATTGAACTTGCTTTTATTGTTAGGTTTTAATTTTGAAATTTGCTATTTTAGTTTTATATTTTTGTTTAAGATAATTGGTTCTGAAATGCAACTTGGTGAACAAGACTTGAGTGGTAAAATGCTTGAGTGGTGAGCATATAGAGTGTAAAAGCCAAATTTGAGTGAAACAAGAGGGTTTACCATTTTTGAGTTAAATATGTAAGAGAGTGTGTAAGAATGTCTAAAATAGATGAGAATGGAGTTTCTACTTCGGAAGAAGAGCAAGTCGCAACACCGGATCCAAAGCTCTTACGACAATCTTTGGAGGGTGAGTATAGAAGAATGGAAGAGAGATTCACTTCTAGGATGGAAGAAACATTGAAATCTAGGATGGATGAGATGATGGAGCAAATGAGGGAAATGACCATGGCCATGTCCAATACTAGTAGAAGGGAAGGAACACGACCCAGGAGACAAAAAGTAATTGTTTCCGATGAATACGAGTATGAAGTCCAAACAGTAAGAAGAAGACCTAGGAGAGAGGAGCCAAGAGGAGAAAGAGATGACAACCTAAGTTCCATTAAGATGCACATTCCGATATTCAAGGGAAGAAGTGATGCCGAGGCATACATGGAATGGGAAAAGAAGGTAGAGTTAATATTTGATTGTCACAATTACTCTGAGGAGAAGAATGTTAAACTAGCCGCAGTGTAGTTCACCGACTATGCTCTAGTTTGGTGGGAGCAACTTATACAGTCAAGGAGAAGATATAGAGAAGATCCAGTCTCAACTTGGGATGAGATGAAAAGAATTATGAGGAAAATGTTTGTACCATCATATTTCTATAGAGAGCTTAATCAAAAGTTGCAGAGACTCACACAAGGGTCTAGGTCCATAGAGGAGTATTACAAAGAGATGAAGATGGATGAGATAAATGATAAGATAAATGAAGTCTTTATGACCGCTACAAATAACCCAAGTAGAGATGGTTTGCGAACTAGAGATATAGAGCCATTGAGTTCCGAAGATGATGAAGTCTCAAATCATTCCATGAGGAGACGCATAAGGAGGGAGGAACCAAGGGCTAGGAGACATGAGCAGAATGAAAAAAAAGTCACACTTGCACCTTTATCTCAAATAGTGGTATATTTTGAACAATTGAAATTATCCAAAAGTTCACATAGAGATTTGGGAAGTGAGGCAAATAAAAAAATTGGGTGTAAAGAGGCCAATAGTGAAAATAATATAAATAAAGACCCAATGGTGAGTGATTGCATTAGTAAGAAAAATAAAGAGAAAAGTGCAATAGAGAAAAGTGAAAAGAGTGAAAGGAAAAAGAGTTTTAATGCAAAAGAGATAGAAGTCAATAATGCATTCTTAGGCAAGAAAATAATATTGTTAGTGAGGTTTCGAGAAGTTTTGCTTTGTGAAACGAACCTTAACTACGATTTGCAAAGTGTTTTTGTATTTTTATTGCAGGACTTTGATTAGAAATCAAAATTGCGTGGAGTGCCTAAAACTATTAAATATGATAGAGATGTGAAATTTTTGAGTCCCTTTGGGAAAATTTTATGGGATGACACATTGAGGATATTCAAACTAGGAGATTGAGTTTAGGTATATTTAAGGAATAAAAGGTTTTCCAACCTTAGGAAATCGAAGTTGGATCCTAGAGGAGATAAACCATTTTAAGTGCTTGAAAGAGTCAAGGACAGCGCATACAAAATCTCCCTTCAGGGTGAGTACAATGAGTCCGCTACTTTCAATGTTTATGATATTTTTCTTTTCGATATGGATTCAGATTCGATGACGAATCTTTTTGAAGAAGAAGGAAATGATGCGGGCATCATAGAGCTATATTCTACCATTAGAGGAAAAGATGATGATTTAAGCATGATGTCCAAGCAAAGGATGAATGTGGTATTGATGCTCAGGAGTTGCGATGACAAAACAACGTAGTTTAAAAATAAGCATCTTATAATGACAGTTTGGTAATTTTAGTTATTTTCAGATTATAATAGTAGTTTCGTAATTTAACTATTTTTGGATTATAATGGCAGTTTCATAATTTGTCATTCCCATACCATAGCATGCCCTTCCCACCTACTCACTTTTTGCAAAAGAAATTCAATCCGTGCAAAAATTAACTAATTTTTTTTTAAAAATAATTAGTTAATTTCTTTTTTTAAAACTGGTTTTTTTCACCATAGATGGGGGTAGGGAGGGGAGACTAGAGATGTGAATACTGATTTTTTTTTTTTTTTCACCATGAGTAGGGGTGAATAGGAAATAAAAGAAAAATATAGGGGATGAAGGACATACAAATGAGTAGATGGACTGAGAGAGTAAATTCCAAGCATTTTTGAAGAGAAGTTGAGAGAGTAAATGCAGCTGTGACGAAAAAAAAAAAAAAAAAAGAGAGATAGCAAGTAGTTCTTCAAAGAGAAAAGAAAACCCATAAAAAAAGAAAAAAAGAAGAAAATAAAACTCATTAAGAAAAGAGATTTAAAAAAAAAAAACATGTTGTTGAAGCCTACTTGGCACTGGCCATTGGATTGAGCTAGTGAGGTCGTTCGGTCGAAGAGTTTGGTCGTATTGTCTAGGAGAAATTGAGAACTAAGAAATAAAATCGAACTCTCGTACAAGTATGCTTAATGGAACCAAAATCTTTGAAGGGAAATAAAATCGAACCGACCGAATACTCTTGCCAACCCAACCCAACCAAACCTACTAATTTTGTGTTCGGGCGGGTTGACAAGAGTAAATAGTTTTTTGGTGGGTTAAGTATATTGTATTATATTAGTTAATGTATCATTTTTTTATTATTTTATAAAATATATATTATTAAAAAACATGTTTATAGAATATATAATTTTTTATTATTTAAAAGATAATTTGATTGGTTTAATTGGGTTAGAAACTGATTGTTTGATAATTTGATTGTTTGTTAATTTTTTATTATCATTTTATTATTATTCTATGTTAATCAGTTTTTATATCTTAAAAACTGATTTGATCCAATCATATCTAATAGTTAATTTTTAAAATTTTAAATCCAACCTAATTACATTAAAATAACAAATTCAAACACATTACATTGGATCACTTGGTTGGATTTTTTAAATATCTTTACTTTTAACTGCTATTTGTGTTGATCGATTGGCTAATCTCTTATTTTTAGTCTTTTTTACAAGATTAGCTCTGTTTCTTTTCTTAGCAATCCTGTCCTGTAACTTGTATATTTTTTGCACCATTGGTGTTAAAAGTTCCCACATGAACTACACATGGGAGGAGTAATCTATGTAATTTTAAACAAATTCTCTCTCACATGCACCCAAACACTATCTCGCACTCCAAACTCTCTCACCCTAGACTCTGTTGTTGCCCACCACCATGGTTTTCAGGGGTAGAGGATGCTCTGGTAGAAGACACCTAAATCCCAGTTAGGCCAAAAAAAAAGGTAAAAGAGAATAACAAAAACACTTTCTTTTATGCATGTGTGAGAGAAGGTTTAAGAGGATGATATGAGTTCTTTATATTTATACTAAGATTTATTATTTATTTTAGCCAAGAAAACTTAACTTATCAATTTTTAGATTGTTTGAATAGTTGAAATTTAAAAATATATTTTAAAAGCTAATATTTAAACATACTTTTGAGATTTAAATTAGCCTATACGTAGTTATTTGAAAAATATGTTTCAAGAGCTAATATTTAAAGATATTGTTTGGGTTTAAATTAGCATATGCAACTTTGTATTAAAGTTGAGATTTAAAAGTATATTTCAAAATTAAAATTTAAAAATACATTAAAATTTTAAAATTAGTTTATCACTTTATTTATTCATTTTTAATAGATCTATTTTGCTCTATTACCATTTTAACCCTCCATGTCATTAAATTTTAATCGAAGAACCCATTATGAGACAATAAAATGTCTTATACTTATATATACAGGAGGTCTAAGGAGCCCACCAGTCGGGGTTTGTAGTGTCCTCGACTGGGGGCCTTTTGCAATTTTGGGTGATGGGGTAGTCAAGGCAGTCAACAAATTCGGCTACTGCAAATTTGAACCCATCCTCCACGTGCAGACCACGTGAACCCAATTTCAGGAGACAGTCGGGATTTCAAAATTGCAGTAGGTCAACAATTTTGACCCAAAATTCTTCCCCAATTCGACTTCCATCTACATTCGAAGAAGGAGACTCCGACCCAGCACGCCGACGCAGCTGCATTCGAAGAAGCTCCCACGCCGAAGCTGCTCCTCCCCAGCACGCCGACGCCGAAGCAACTCCGTCCCCGACGAAAGGCAGCAGAGCTTCCTTCCCCAGCCGATAAGCTCTTCGCCCCCGAAGAAGCTCCTCCGTCCCCGACGAACATCCTCCCTCCCCAGCATAGCCTCGACGAAGCTCCTCCTTCCCCGACGAAGCTCCTCGCCCCCGAAGAAGCTCCTCCGTCCCCGACGAACCTCCTCCCTCCCCAGCACAGCCTCGCCGAGCCTCGCCCCCAAAGATCGGCGAATCTTCCTCCCCGATCCCGCACAGAGCCTCGACCCCGACAAAGCTCCTCCCTCCCCGTTCCACCTCGCCGCCCAACTGAAAAATCGAATCCCTGTTTAGGTTTGGCATTTTATTTTTCTTGTTTCAGAAACTCGTTTTACTTGTTTGCATACATGGTGATTTAATAACTATTAAACTATATTATTAATTCTCTGTCTTTATTTCATTCATGAAGAACCTGATAATGTAAATTAATATTCAGAGATTTTTTTTTTTCCAATTTGGTGTAAAAATTGTAAATTGGCCTTGGATGCTATTGCTTTCTTGCTGGGTTGCCTAAATTAATATTTCATTCTCTGTCTTTATTGCTGGCTTGCCTCTACAAACAAAAACAAAAATTTAAATGAGTTTGTTGATGGTGACCTATGAGATATGCTGCTGGTTGCTGAATTTTAATTGAAAACCAAACCGTGTTGTAGGAATGTCTCAAACACCTGGGAACCTTAAACTCTGCTATTTCTTTTAACTCCAACTTTATATTTTTCTCTTGTTAATTTCTAATAACAATCTCATATCTTCTCATAGAATTTTGGGTCAAAATTGTTGACCTACTGCAATTTTGAAATCTTGACTGTCTCCTGAAATTGGGTTCACGTGGTCTGCACGTGGAGGATGGGTTCAAATTTGCAGTAGCCGAATTTGTTGACTGCCTTGACTGCCCCATTATTCACCCAAAATTGCAAAAGGCCCCCAGTCGGGGACACTACAAACCCCGACTGGTGGGCTCCTTAGACCTCTTGCTTATATATATATATATATATATATATATACATAAATATGTGTATGTATATACACGGTTTGGCTATCATGGAGGACGTCGCCTGCTATCTAATAGAGGACAGTCCATCATAGCTTTCAAATTTGCAGAATTATCCGCATCTACAGCAGTAGATTATCGTCCATTATGCAGTGTACAACTTTGCTCGTTACAGAAGATTCAAGGACTTAAAAATCTCTCTTTTTTCCAAGCTTGCTTCGAAATTAGTGAGAGGGGAAAAGTCCCTTTGGACTAACATCTTCCACTCGAAATACCTAAAAGGGCAAACCTTCTTTAAGCATCGGGTGAGTCAGGATGCTTCTTCAGTGTGGAAGGGCATCATAGAGGCACGGCAGCTGATCATAATGGGAGCTTGCTACAAATTAGGCGATGGAGCCTCAATTAATCCTTGGACTGATCCTTGGATCCGAGCTTTAAACGGGGCTGCTCTTAGGCCTAAATCGGGGATTTATCAAGACTTTGTTGATAAAGTGGCCAATCTTAGGAAGCTGGATGGCAGCTGGGATTCCCAACTTGTTGAGAACCTATTTTGGGACGAGGATTCCTAATTAGTTCTTGACATCAATTGGCCAAACCCCATTTGTAGTGACAAGGTCATCTGGACCACTAATTGCTTGGGCAAGTTTTCGATTGGGGAATGTTTCAAACTAAATTTTTTGGACTTGAATTTGGAGAAGGCCTCAGCTGTGTGGGAGAAAATTTGGAAATCAAGGTTGCATGATCGTCTCAAGATCTTTCTCTAGAGACTTATGGCGAGTGTTATCCAGACCAAAGAGCTGCCGACCAAAAGTTTTGGCAGCAGAGAGGTTGGATGTGTCTTATGTGGAGCTGATGTAGAATCAAGTCTACATCTTTTCAAGGATTGCCACTGTATCCGTGATTTGGCTTTTGAAACTCGCTGGGGCTCGAAACTTGACCTTTGGTCCCCTTCAAGCATTGAAGAATGGATCATTTATGGTTTGAAGTGGCCATTTACTAGAGGCGAAATCGGAGGAGAAGTCGAGAATGTGAGGATCTTTTTTTGGGTCCCCGCTATACTCTATTTGGAACTATAGAAACGAAATGATTTTCTCCAAATCAAACCCTTTCAAGAAGTCTATTTTCAAGCTTAATGCGATGGTGGAGGAATTCCAAGCTGCTGAATGTTTTAGGAAGCCAATCCCTCCTCCCAGTCCGACCCTTAAATGGACCCCTCCCCCTCTTGGTTGGCTAAAGGCCAACACAAATGCAGCCTTCAATGGGGAACGGGCAGCCATCGGAGTGGTGGTTCAAGACCATAGAGGGTGTGTTAATCTCCTCTCCTCCAAACTCATTGTTTGTGATTCGGCTTTAGAAGCAGAGTTGATGGCCTTAGACTGGGCTATTGTTTTGGCTTTGGAACACGGCTAGAGCTGCATTCAATGGTCCTCATACGCCAAGAGAATAATCCAGGATTTAAACTCAGGTGACGAGCCTATAGGTTGGGACACCAGGTATGGGTGCCTTGCGCTCTAATAAAATAAATCCCAGCTTAACTGGATTTTCCAGTGGCACAACAGAGACACTAACAAGCTGGCTGATAGGGTTGTGAGGTTAGCTTTTGATAACAATTTGGCTTTTTCTTTTATTAATCTTTTATTTGACCTCCCGCTTTGAGTGACTATTGGTTTTCTAATATCATGGGATTGTCTGCTTTGCAATCCTCCTTTGGAGGTTTGTTTTCGTGCTTAATGCAAAACTTTATTCAACAAATATATATATATATATATATATATATATATTTAATATTAAAATATATATTTGAATAAATCTCTAAAATTAAAATTAAAATATAATAAAATATTTTAAATCTATTTATATATTTA